>JAPMOQ010049361.1:1363331-1491597 GCA_026543055.1 Argiope trifasciata
ACACACACACACACACACACATTGAGCTTTATTATAAGTATAGACTAGCCGCCTTTAGCGACCAGCTGGTTCACCATGAGTAATAGGTTCTAACATTTTCAATTAAATCACATATTCATTAGCCTTGAAGTAACTCCGGGCATTGATTGGCCTGAAATTAATATTTTCTTTAAGATGATGGACGGAAAGTTCTAAAAGAAAGCGTTTTCCTAATAATATTCTTGAATTTTATAAATCAGTCAGTTTTAATGATTGATTTAAAAGACTGATTAATGTAGCAACTTTTATTTAAAATATTAATAAAAATATTTTGTAAAATATGGGTCACAGAGCAAAGTATGAAGAAATCTAAAAGTCATTATTCATAAATACATTGTTTAACTCAAACTACATAAAATGTAATTATTTACTTCATTTAGATCATATTAATAGTATTAAACAATATATATGCCTATTAATAATATTTCACAAATTGGCCATTGGAAAGGAATTTGAATGCATATCCTGTATAAATTCAGTCTTGTATAAATAAAGATAATTTATTCAATTAATGATTTAAATATTGCAAACGATCATAGAGTCTTTTGAATTGCATTTTTTAAAGAAATATCACATTTTATATTTATTTTATTTTATCCAGTCACGTGCTAAAAGTTGCATTTCTTCCGATTTAATTTGCGATGACAGTTTTTTTATTTTTTATTTTTTTTATTTGAACTTTTGTCAAAATGATGGCAACACGGTGATAAAACCGAATTTTTTCCCTTTGACGTGCTTTTGCAGATTTTATAGAAACCTTAGCTTTGCATTTATTTTTTTAGAAACTATCACATTCTATAATGAAAAAAAATATTGAATCAATGATACAGATATTGTAATCGATAATAGAAATATCCCATTAAGTCGGATTCCAATGCATATCCTGTCTAAATTGGATCAAGTTTACCGTAAAGAAGAGTTATTGAAGTAATTATTTAGATATTGCAAACGATCATAGAATCATTTGCTTTGCATTTATTTTTTTAGAAAATATCGCATTTTATATTTCTTTTATTTTATCCAGTCACGTGTTGAAAGTTGGATTTCTTTAGATTTATTTTGCCATGATAGTTTTTTTTTTAATTCTAACTTCCGGCATTCTTTTATTTTATCCCGTCATGTGATAAAAACATGGTTAAAACATTTCTTTAAAAATTCGTAAAAAATAGAAGCTTACGTTATAAATTAAAAAAACTGATACTGTTAGAAAGCTAATTTTTTAATCTTTAAATGGATATAAAAATTATGTTTGTGCAATTATATTTTCGAAAGTTATAACGGAAAAACGTCGAAATTTCGCTTAAATTTTAATTAATTCCAATTCTAATTAATAATTCGAAAAAAAGGCTCCGAGCTGCACATTCCCGACCTCCAAGGTATACATGTACCAAATTTGGTAGCTGTAGGTCCAACGGTCTGGCCTGTAGAGCGCCAACACACACACACACGCACACACACACACATTGAGCTTTATTATAAGTATAGATATAGATAATTTTGATATTTCATGTTATGAGAAGTTGCATCATCCTATTTCATTCTTGAAATAAAATATGATTATTGAATCCAACCCCTGAAGACAATTGTCAAAGATCAGCTAACACAGCTTCACACTGGAGCATTTAGTTTAGTTTAGTTATATTAAAGCCCCATTTTAAAGCAACACTAAAGCTATTTTGGGACGGGCCTCGTCATTTTGAAATACGGTCAGAGGACACCTTAGCTTGCACCCCCCCCCCTTTCCACACCAGAAGGAGGACATTTGACCTGACAGACTTAACGTGCAAGAGACTCCCTTACACGACTGTTCTTCGATGGAATCGGGCCTCGAACTTGAAACCCTCCGGTTCAGAAGCCGTGACCTTACCACCAGGCCACCACGGTATTAGGAGGGCCACCATTTCAGTATATTGGAACAATAGCGCATGAAAACGACACTTCTCTGGGGAGAGTACTTACAGCTGTTGTCCAAGGTCGCGCAGAACGGCAGTCGCATGCCTCCCTGCTTCTCGTCGCACGTGACCCGCACCTTCTGGGCGGAGTGGTTGTCGTATTCCTCACAGGAGATGTCGCAGTAAGCCGGCCGGTTGGTGGGCTCCACGCATTTCAAGTCGCCGGGAGATTGGAGACGAACTTTGCAGTTGAGGTATGCTGCAAAATGAATGGGCTGATTAGTGCAACACACTTGCTTTCACGGGAGGATTTTGAAACACAGAACCGTGAGAGCTCTAATCTCACTTTATCTGACCGATACACGGTGTTAAGAATTCAGTGAACCACGTGATCTTCCTGGGTGGAGCTAGCCACCGTATAACTGTTACACGTGGTCTCACTGTTGCTGCGACGGACATCTGTCGCATCATAAGAAGAGTATCACGGCAAATTATTGACCGTCATGGCCTCCTAGTCTATCCTGATTAGGGATAAGCCCCTGCCGGGGTTAAGCATCCCGTGAACCCTTCACTTTTGCTGCTTGTTTATACATTTTTTTCTAGGGGAAGCGGACTTGACTCTTGGATAGAGGGTAGTGTGATCTTGGCTCTCTCTCTTCCGAAATAAACCACGGTGCAGTTTTCTATACTATGCAATATCGTGCCTTTGATTGTTATGTAAGCTAATAAACTCCAGAAAAGACAACCTGTGTCTTCAAGTTATTTAACTAACGAACAACCTTCACTGTCACGTACATTAGTGCTGAATATAGAAAAGCGACAATAATTCATTTTGATCTTTATAAATTACTTTACACAGCATACTCTTTCCTTCCTCGTCTGTCTATACGCAGAAATTAATAATCTTCTACATTCTTGGAACAGAGATTGATTGTAGTAATAGTATTACTTCAAATCAGTCAATCAAATCTATGACTAAACATTTGCGACTGGCCAATTTCTCTGATGGGAGTACCAGCTAGTCAGAGCAAATTGAGCTTTGCGAAGTCATTTTTCCCTCAGTGACATATGGATATTAGAAAACACTGAATACGTTGAAACTGTGTTTAATAGTGCTTATAATGCATAAAAACATACATTTTTAATTTCTGTCATTTTCCAATGTGTGACATTTTGCAAAACAATCACCGAACTGGGGCGGTTTCAAAGCGATATATATAAAATAAATAAATATATGTGTCTTACACAATGTGTTAACAGCATCTTGTCGCTAAACTGGCGGCACCGACTTTTACGATGACTTGCGAATGCCACCACTGTGGCGGCATCGACCGCAAAGGATCAAAATTAGCATAAGTCAAAAAGGGTGGTGGTATCTTTTATTAATCGTATGACCTGATGGAAAAATCTGACATTTATACTGATTTTAGAGAAAAACGGGAAAACCTAAACTCGCCAGCCCAATCATAGAGAAAAATTCGTAGTTAAAGAAATCCTTACCATGCCTAAAAGTAGTAGTTGAATTTCGTAGTTAAATTTGTTGCTATTATGGTACGAATTCTGTAATTTTTGGACTTGCATCACCCCATCAAGTTCAATTCAAGTTGGATGAAGGCAGTCTACGACGTTTATAATAGGCACATGCAGCACTTTCTGATGTAGTTTAGTTGATATGATGTGATGCCATATGATATGAAGGATGCAGCAATTCGTTCAGAATACAGAAAATCAAAATTCAATCCTTTAACTTATCATACGACGAAATATCGTCAGCAGTTTGCCTTATCTAATCGCAAGTAACCGGTCAAGCAAGTTTTTCGTCATCGGGAGCTTTTTTTTAAACAGCTAGAAATTGCTGACGTTAGTGACGTCACTTTCGTAGTCGTTTGCTGACGAAAAGTGCGGATAAAATTTCGCCGGGTTATAAGCATTTAGTCTCAATTTCCCCTACCCAATGTCCAAAAATCAAAAGCGTTTTACTGATTCTTTCTAAAATCTATCTCTATATGCAAATTTAGGTAATAAATTTTAACCAATAGCTCCAACATATATTTCGTATAGCTTCGCCTTTTATTTCGATATATTTCCATAAAAATTGATTTCAGTGTCTCGTAGATACAAAAATTTTAAATCATTCCAAGGAAATTAGTAAACAAAAATTTGTAAAGAGCAATATTATTAAATACCATCGTTACTGTTTAAATACTATTTAATTGTCTGATCGACAAGTGTATTAAACAGTTCTTGTGTTTCGTGTATTAAACAACATCTTGTTAGAAATATAAAATGACGTAACATAAAACTTGCAAAACATTTTTGTAAGAAGGCTGTTGGAATAATATTCCAACGTTTGAACGATACTTGATTTTATTCGAATAGGGTCCAAGGCACCGTTGTAAATTCCATTTCCTTAAAATTCCATTACCGAAGGATATATAACCCGCTATACTGCTCATCCATTGGGGTAGTTATCTATTTTGTCCATTTATTCATTCGCCTCTGCAACCATCTATTTACACACGAATTCAAAAATAAGTTGTTTTTGCATAGACGAGAAAATAATTCCAATAACAATTTTAAAAATCTGTTGGTATTCTGAGATCCACTTATAATAATATTTGACCGTGTTATAAGGCCTTTACACTTACGTTGGCAATCTTCCATTCTGTGTGGTTTCCACTGATTCTCTGTATTTCTGCAGGTGTACGTTGTGCTTCTCAAAGTGCCTCTCGGACTGGCGATTCCGTGGCCATAAATACAAGTCTGCTTGCAAGTTCTGAAAGATGATGGAAATTTTTTTTTAAAAAAAAGGCAGATACCGGGATATTTTGTCATAGTCAAGGAAATCTCTGTTTATTTCGCAAACGAACGACTCAAATCAGCATAATCTGATCATTCTTTCATTTGCATTCATCTGGGCAATTTATTCTCCATTTTTTGATACTATCCTTTTATATCCGATCTATTTTTTTCACTTCGTGCGAGAAACAAATATTTTATCAATAACCCTCTGCCTGCGGAATTTTTCAAAATCCCTATTTAGATGCATCATTTGCAAGTAGATTTATTCAAACAAATCGAACTGTTATAGAATACTACCTGATAATAGTATAATATAATACAAATTTTCAGTAGTAAAATATAAACATAATGAACTGCTAAAAACCTGGAATTGCTCAGAAGATAGACTGACTTCCTTAATCGCTAACATCACCGATTGGTTGGCTGTTGGGTTTTTGGCACAAGGGCTATTATTATTAGCGCCAAGCATATGGTTTTATGTCTGCCAAGATTAAAAGGAATCAGCAGTAAAAGGTTAAAAAAAAGTTGGAATAATTAAGCCCGAGTATATTTATGAAGTAACGAGGATTAAAAAATTTAAAAAGTATGACATGGGCAATGACTCAAACAAAACCCAGATGTTGCAATTTAAAAAAATAGATTATCAACATGTATTAAATGCGTGTATAAAAACAGCCTTTAAAAAGTGAAAGATATTTGGGTGGTATTTCTCACCCACCATGTCCTGCAAGCTTAGAGAAGGTGAATGAAAAAAAAAATACATTGGTGATGTGAATTAAAAGTTGGGAGTCTAATCAAAACATGTTTCACACAAAAATAAAAATTGCATACAGCACAGATAGGTGCTCCCTCATCGAAAAGGAGACGACGATGAATCGAGTATGCTCTATGCAATGGCGAGTCAACTTGGCATCAACCTCTCGTATAGGGATTAGCTAACATCACGGGATAAGCAGTTTTAGGGTTAATGAATAAAGCAACTAAATAATGAAATTTGATATTAATATATTAGTAGAATCACTCACTGCCAGTTGGGCCACTTCCAGCAAGTTACTTCAGAGTTTCTCAGCTGTGGCACCTTGCATGCATAGCCATAATTACCTCCCCAGTAGGTAGGGTCTCTATTCTCACCTTGGTCTCTGAAGGACGGATGCTCGTCCAAATGAGGCCTGCCGTGTTCCTCTTGTATATCCACCAAATCAGGATCTGAGAGAGGCCTGAAAGAGTCGGAACTTTTTCTACCATAGCTCTTAACCTCAAATTCGGAATTTGAAGGGGGTCTGAAAGAGTCAGAATCTTTCCTATCATAACTCTTATCCCCCAACTCAGGATCTGAGGAAGGTCTGAATGAGCCAGGACCTTTCCTATTATATTCCTTATCCCCAAACTCAGGTTCTGACGGAGGTCTGAAGGAGCCAGAATCTTTCCTCCTATAAATTTTATCCTCAAACTCAGGATCTGAGGAAGGTTTGAAAGGACCCTGCCTCTTATACTTATTATCCCCAAACTCTGGTTCTGATGGAGGACCTAAATGGCCAGGATCTTTCCTCGCATACTTTTCGCCCTTCATGTCTCTAACAGCGTGATCTGAGGGTTGCCTGAAAGAACCAGTGTCTTTCTTCTCGTATTTCTTCCCTCTTAAATCATGATCTGACGGTCGCCCGTGAAGGTCAAAGACTTTTTCTTCATATTCCTCTTCTGCAAATTCAGTGTCTGGGGGTGGTATGAAGGAGTTGGGATCCTTTCCACTGCTTCTTTTCACGAGCTGCGGTTTTTCTTCTCCATGAACTGAAAAAAAAGTGAAAATAACTGTCACAATTTAAATGATTTATATAAGAAAATAATAGTCCACTTACGATTGTACACGCTTGGTTGTACATCATTCTGCATATCGCATACGCCGATCTTATCTTTATATCTTTCAATGGGATATTGGTAGCAATGGAATGAGTCGCCGATTTGGCAGCCTTGTCTGCCTCTTTGTTGCCTGAAATTCCGACATGGGATGGTACCCAGAATAAAATATTATAATTACTCTGTTGGGTACCATCCCATGTCGGAATTTCAGGCAACGAAGAGGCAGACAAGGCTGCCAAATCGGCGACTCATTCCATTGCTGCCAATATCCCATTGAAAGCCATAAAGAAACACATTAAAATGCTTCTTTATTCTAAATGGCAGATACAATGTTACCTGAAGAAAAAAAACTTCATAGGATAAACTTCATGCGCAACCTTGGCCCTCATGAGCAAACAGAAAAGCAGATACTGTTGTGACACGTTTACGAACTGGACACACTAGATTCACCCATATTCATTTGTTGTTAGGTGAACAGCCACCACTGTGTTCGCGATGTCATTGTCAAATGCCTGTTCAGCCTATTTTGTCAGAATGCCCACATTTCATTGCCCAGCGCTTACACTTTTTTAAAAACTCTTTTCCTACATTCTTTTCTGCTTGATAAGAAACCTCATGTCCAACTCTTTGCTTTTTTAAAGTCCATAAAGTTTTATCCGTTCATTTGAGTCGTGATTACATTTTAGTTTCTACTCATATCCCCTTTGGCGATTCTTTTAAAGTAATATAATTTTACCCATTGTTTGGCGCAGTATGGGTAACATCATGGCTCTTGGTACCATAAAACCCCGAGCAAAACAAAACAAATATCTTAATGTCACTCCGTGCCCGTGTATCTAAAATCTTGGGTTATTTGATAATTGGTTTGTGCAATATCGTACAATGCGCAATATCGTACAATGCGCAATGATCGACATGACAGGACGCAAGAAAGCTATAAGCAAGTGATGAAGTAGTCCTTGCTTCTTCATTTGATAGAAAATGATGTCATCAAATTCTATCCCCTAATTGAACAAATTTTGTTCAAAATAGTTTTTTAAAAAAGAATATCGTTACAATTTAAGACAAAATTATTTTCTAATTTATCAGATCAAATTTTTACTCAGTACTAGTTAGTTCATAGCAATAGTGCAACAATTATCGTTGACTACAAAAAATCCTTTCGATACTGCAAAGTTCAGTGGTGGCGGGGTGGTCGGCTATGTACAAGAAGAAGAAGTGCAACAATTATCTTTTTCCATAACGTTTGCTTCGATTGCTCTCACCTACATTACGTTCTGTTTGTGCAGAAACGTCATTTTTTTATCATAAACTCCATTCAGCATTAGGTCTAAACGAACATAATTCTACATAATCTCAAAAAATTGCTGTCGAATTTTTATGTATCTGATTATTTGGAATTGCTTAGTAGCAGCGTAAAAAACATACTATTACAAGTTTTGTGAGCTAAGTTGCGTTTAAAAAACATTTTAAGCTTCGTTTTTTATCCCACCATTTAAAAGCTTAATTTTTTCTACGCAAAAGTAAAATCGAAGTATATTTGCTTTAATCAATATTCAAAGAATTCAAGCAAAAACTTTGTCAGAGCTTAGTTAATATTAAATGTTTGCATTTATTGGAATTATAAGTAATTAAATGTCTGTCTATTGCAAAAATCACTCAAATGTTTTGATGACTCCAAACTAGTTAAACAATGAAATCATTAAAGGAACCTCCATTTTCAAACGAAATTAAATCAATAGTAATACTGTCTGTCCACGACAAGAATTCTGCCAGACGATCGTCTATGTTTACGGCGGGCGTTATAGGAATAGGTTACTGTAGGAAGAGTTCATTTTCGCTAAAGTAAAAATTCATACAAATTTCTTACCTTGACTCGTTTAGCCCCGAAGTGGCGATATTATGTATTATTGCATTTAATTTTTGAAACAAATTTTTAAAAAATCACAAAGGTGAACTTTGCAGCATTATGCACAATTTTGCATGCTTGTGATTTTAAATCCTCCCCTTCCTTAAATCGAAAAGGCATTTTAAAGGATATTAAAAAAGGATATTAATGAAATGCAGTTAATATTAACCAAAGATAAGATTAATAAAATGCAAAAGTAGTAAGCTGAGTGAATATAAAAATCATGCAAATGCGACTAAAGCGAGAAGGCGAATGAGCAACAAGTTTTCTTTATCGCCTCAGATTGACGCCAAGGAAAAGAATAAGCCCCACACTTCCGTCCGATTCCACTAATTCAAAATGGATCTTCCCTACCGAAGTCTGTTTCTGTAACGCCCGCCGTAAACATAGACGATCGTCTAGCAGAGTTCTTATGATGGACAGACAATAATCTTCCCGTCATTTTCGCATATTCCTTAATAAAAGATTGCGTTCTTCCCTTTCACTACCGTCACCGTCATAAAAGTGGTGGTTGATGTGCAAAACAGAGCCCCAGATTTTTATTTTCAGAATATTTAGCGCCTTCTAGTAGAGAGAAGAAAAGTAAATGCACATTTTGGAAGACTTTTTTTGACAGGTTGAATCTAAAGTTTGACTCGTAATTAAAATTTACTGAACACATTGTAAGCAGGACACGCACTGATACGTTTTCCAACGATGGATACTTGAGCGCGGGTCACGTACTAGCACAGGTGAGTGTGACAACAGGGTTTGTGTATGGGTACAAAAATAACGGTATACACAGGAAGCCGAATGTTCTTGTCTACTCTATAGATTCTGAAAAAATGTAGACAAATAAAGACTAGTTTTGACATCCGTCGATGCGGAACGGGAAGGTGGATTCAAAAAATACATTCAGATTTAAAATTCACTTTTTATTGATCCTCGCGAAAATGAGTGAATGTTGCCTCTTCACAGAGGAAAATGCTTTGAACTGCAAAACATGTTTCGTTTTAGGATGGCTCATTTCATTTTTTGATAATGTAAAAATTGTTATATATAGCATGATTCGAAAAAATGAAAACTATATGCTACTATTTCTTTTTTAATTTTCCTACTTACGATACTACTATAAATTTATCGCTAAAAAATATTTTTTTTGTTCACAAAAATCTTATGGTTGTTATTTATAGATTTCAATATAAAGTACGCAAAGATGGTTAAGAAAACCCTTTCAGGGGCGGTGACATACTACATATGTCACCTTTTTACAATTTTTTTTTTAACTAAAAAATCGCGTTGAAATAACTACATAAAATTTTCTAACGTTTTTTAAGTCTTTATCTTGCCAATAGACGGCAGCACGAGTATTAGAAGGTATTCTATTTCATCACAAAAAATTCAAGATGGAAGCAAGTTTTCAAGTGTTGAAAATTATCTTCATTTTATTCCGATAAACCTTTTTTTCGAATTCCAAATGCTCATTTTTCCATGTCAATCATGTTAAAAAACGTCATGAATCCCTAAAACTGCTTTCATTTACCAAAAATACCTTCTAATTACGAGTTGAATTAGGTGACATACTGGGTATGACACTGCCCGTCTAGAGCACCAGCAAAGCGCGTAGTTGTTTATTTTCCCAACGATCGACGCAGGCATTCGCCTTTCCTAGAATGTCGGTACTCTGTCATCAGATTCTCTAAAATGTGGTGGAAGTAATAAATTTTTTTCTCGTTGTTTATAGAAAGTCTGGTCAGGAGGGAAAATAAGGGCTTAAATATATATTATGTGCTAATATTATCATAATATAAAGAAATTTTTAATTTAAAAAGAAGAAAAAATGAATATATTTATAACTTATATTATTATTTATTGTATATATATTTCTCTATATTTCAATGCGTCTCTATATTTCAATATATTCATGCTAATAGTATCAAATTATTAAAAAAAATCGGTTCCGTAAGAAATTGTGTATATTTTTGTGTATAGTGTATACGTTGCATTTTTTTTTCTGTATATTTTTATAATAATATTTATTCTATTTTTCTCTATACATTCTCCATAGATTAACTTCAATAAAATTATACATATTGTGACATAATTTCTTGTATATATATAATTAAAAAAAATCAATATTTAAATAATAAAAATAAGTAAAAAAAGATTGATTTTGGTCAAAATCAGAAAAAAATTATTATATGTATGTATAACCTCAATTTATTTTATATTTAGAATGTTTTTAAATGTGTTTTGAATTGTAATATTATATAGGTGCATATATGTATATTCGCTCCAAAACATGTTCTAGGTGTGCGGTGACATACTCAATATGTCACCTACTCCCCAGTCCCATATGACCTTAATTTTTTTTAAACTGTAAATTACATGTCAGTAATAGAAGATAATCAGATTTAAATAATTGTTTCGAAAAAAAAATCATTTTTGACATAGTGCCCCTGAAAGGGTAAGAAAATGAATTCATTTTTGATCTATCAAGATTTAACTAACTAGATTGACCGCGCCAAAAGCCCGTTGCCGGTACCATTCCTCTGCGAAATGGACCCGCACACAATGGTTTAAAAACAAAAGCATATTTATGATTTTTTTTTTTTTTTTTTTTGGTTTCACAAATTGTAAAGGAAACGCAAGACGTTAATGGTAAGGCATCCGCTCTACAGTTATGCGCGTTACATGACTGCGACGTTACACGAATTGATGTTTTCACATCCTATAGAAAATTCTTAGTTGGAAAAAAGATAATGTATTTTACTCATTCTCGGGTAAATCAGTTCTATGGGAAAAAATGGCGACGTATCATGATCTGAAAGCTCTGGTCCCACATTTTCATCTGAAAAAAAGAAGAAAAAAATGAATTGATTCCTAAAACCGGATGCATAGAAATAACATAACTGGTGGGTAGCAGTACTTAGATAGTAAAACAAAGTTGTTCAGAGATAGATGGTGATGCAAATGGGGAAAAAATTTATACCTGTTTTGTTTGAGATGTTGCTCAGAGTTGCGTTTACAGATACAATGTCATCTACTCGCAAGTAGTTAGAAGGAGACATCTTTCTTCCCTCTGAAAAGGAGGCAGATCATAGAGCTGATATATAAATGGAGGAAGCTAGTAGCTTGTTTCCTGTCTCAAAAAGTGTACCCAACATGAGTCATGTGACTTTAGAAAAATCAGGGAGTAAGAACACCTTTTTGGCGCCATATCGCAAATGTTGGCATACTCAAAAACTGCAGCGCAACATTTTGCTTGCCGGCAATGGGTCCAGTCGGTTTTCATTTCCGGTTAAACCGACCGGAAATGCTAACCTATATAAACCTATATAACCTATAACCTATATAAACCGAACCTATAAAAATAAATCCTTTTTCGTTTCCTAAACAGTTTATATTATATATATATTTTACACAAGTATTCGAGTTAAATTATATTTAGATTTTTTACTTTGTTTTTGTGCAATAATTAAAAGTGATTATTTTTCTTCTTTAAATAAACATTTTATTTCTTTTCTTTGCCTAAAAACATTTCAAGATTTTACATTAGATGCTCAAATGCTTTCTATCATTCTCTCAAACAGATAAAAAACAGCTTTTTAAAAACAGATTATTAAAGTGACGTAAGTCTTTTTTTTTTAATTGTTTAAAAAATGTTTTTATTCATATTTGCAAAATAAATTATAAATATTGAGCATTTTTTACAAAATGAATATTAACAGTTAAATTAGTGCTTATTAAAATCACAAAAACAACAACAAAAAAATGATAAAAATTACAAATATTTTAATTATTAATTTATATTTATAATTAAATATTGAGATTTTATTGTACGCTTTTATTAATAAAGCATTATTAAGGAAAATTCTTCTATAAGGTAAATATGCCGTAAAAAATTGTTTTGCAAAATTTAGATTGGATTTAATATTGTTCACGATATAATACAATAATTGTGGTTAAAAAGAAACAACATATTAGAAATTTTAAAGAACTTTATTTGCATTAAAATAAACATACAATTACTAATCGGTCAATAATATTTATGTAAACACTTGTATTGGCGAGAAAAAATCCCGTCAAGCTTGTAGCCAAGCTCTTGCAACACATTCGAGATTAAAATAAAGCAAGTAACAAAATATAACGCAGTTACATCAGTTTAAACGAAGCCTAGTAACATGTTAAATAAATTCTATACAATAACTAAGCAAAACTATGAAATATTATTGAGTTATAACACCAAAATCACTGAGTGATCGATGTTAGGAAATTTTAAATAGACTTAAAATGGATATAAACAGAATATGTTGACTGTAAATACCTATGAAATGATAAAGGACTATCCTTAGAAGCTTTTTCTTTGCATCCAATTGCACAGCAATAGGTAACCATGGCTCAAATAAGTTTTAAATTTCAACAGTTAAAAGCGGGAAAAAATCTGCCATAGAAATATAATGGGGAACGGAGAATGTGGTTACAGTTAACACAAATTCTGTCCCACAGTCACGTGATTTTATCTTGTCCTACACGAAAGTAGGGTTGCACTCCCTCTATCAGTATCCCAGCTCTATGAGGCAGATAGTATTTAGCAATGAATTTTAACAAAATATTGCAAAGAGTTTGTTTAATATATTTCTTTATGCATTACAAAAGACTACTCTAACCATTATGCTCGCTTAATCGGAACTATTGCGTTCATTTTGATTTTTATTTGTTTCAATAGATTCGTTAAAAGGAACAAAAGTCAGATGAACTTCTCTTTGGTTTTGTTATAAACATTGATACGAGTTCATTGCATTATCTAAAAAAAAGTTCATTCATTGTTTGAGAATATAAATGGTTAGTTTTTACCGAAAATTTCCCTTTTTCTTCACATTAAAAGAGTTTTAGATATACATTTTAAAAAAATGTACAAATTCTTCTCAGAATGAAGTAAAACATCGATTGTTTTCCTAAAATCTGCTTTGACAATAATAATTTATATTAAAGACATTATTTTGTACACTACGATATTTTTTTATATAAATATCTATAGAAATTCGGATTATAAAATAGGAAACGAAAATA
This sequence comes from Argiope trifasciata, assembly GCA_026543055.1. Lineage (NCBI taxonomy): Eukaryota > Metazoa > Arthropoda > Arachnida > Araneae > Araneidae > Argiope > Argiope trifasciata. The sequence continues at coordinate 1,376,883 of JAPMOQ010049361.1, forward strand.
GATCGGCAATTTCAAACTATATTCGGCATCTGTAATATATCCAGAATTTTATTGATATTCTGAAAGAACACTAATTTTTAAATTTGGTGTTCTTTCAGAACACTTATGTTTTTGTATTATCATTTATTCGTCATAGGTTAAATGCTCGATCGCAATTCATATATATCTTTGTATTTTTTCTGGAAAAAAGGTTTAAAATATGTTTTAAATGATCAAAATAGAATAAAAAAACTATTCGGTAAAAAAATTAGTATCATTTAGAACAGAATGAATATGATGTAAAACCCATTTTAAAACTACAGCATTTTCAGAAACTGACTCAAAAAAATGGCCATACTCACTTAACCTTTAATTAAAATTTCAGAACTATTGCTTCAAGCTGCATATTCTCTAACTCCAAAGTATATAACTCTAAGTAAACTGATCTCATTTATTAGGGGCCAAATAGACATGCACACACACGAAAATTACATTTTGTACGTGTCTTAAGTTTAAAAGTTTTCAACTTTTAACTACTGATTGATTGGCGTTATTATCTCATTTTAGATTTATGTTGTTTTATGAATTTTTGCATGCATTTATTTTGTGAATGATCATTTTATTTTACGCGTTTACTTTCAATTGTGTGCATTTCAAGTATTGTCCTTTATTTGAGCTGTGACCGAAAGGGCGCCAAAATTTTAATTCTGTCAAGGTAGACTGTTAAAATCAATAAATCATGCCAATTAAGTTAAAACACATTAAAGGACATAATTTACACGGAGACAAAACTATTTTTGACAATAACATCTAAGATACATGCATTAAAATAATACTCGAGGTCTAGATCTTGCTTTACGCTCGCTTCCAAGACATGGACTCATTTTTCATGGCAACGGCCGATAGAAGGCCGAGGAAAAAAGTTACGGTTACAGAGCTAATTTTGTCATGCAACATTGTATCTGAATTTTTTTTTAATATAATGTTGATTCTCAAACTGTCAGACAAATGAATGCAGGAAAGTCAATACTCACTTCGGAATAAAGTAGCAAAGTTGTCGTTGGGGATGATGATGCAATTGCGCTCTTCGCACAAAACCAAGGGATCTCCATCAGCAATGCAACGACCCGAGCCAGTGTCTTCATCAGAGATGTTCGTTCTTTGCAAAAGAAAAATATTCCATCAATGACTTTCGTGCTCATTTTTCATGCAATGCTGTGATGAGTTCCACATGACATAGTATCAGACTCAAACGCCTGCGTTTGCATTGCGTATTGACTTGCTGTGCAGCCATTAGTAGAGACCGAACGCTTAAAACAAGAGCTTTTTCAGTGCAGACATTCAACAAGTTTAGGGTATCCGACTATGTTCGGAGGAACAATTTGATTTTTTTTTAATATTTAAAATTATGGTTTTTAGATGTATTGCCAATTATAATAAAAATACTATGAATACAGCAACATTATTTGAAAAATAATATATGTTTAGAAATAGGAAATTCCGTCTTAAATTTTAAGGATATTTAACCCAAACGGTTACTCTCTGCACAAAATGATAATGCAGCAATCCCTTTTTTCTTCGTGCACAAGTTATGGAGTACAATGATGAATGAAAGGAGCCCACATCTAAGAAAGATTTTGAGATGCAAAGAAGTGATGGGAAAAAATATACACTTTTTCACATATACACCCCTAAATTCATAACTTAATTTTTCTAAAAATATATATAAATGGAAAAGTATTTCACAAACAATGAACCTTTTATTTCATTTCATTGGCCATATGATTCGAATCAAACGCTGAAATTTTCATGTCATTAGTTTTTGAGATATCGCGTTAACGGTGGAGTATTATTATGAAAATTGAAGTTTTGAGAAAATGGAGACAAATTTTAGCTGAAAAATCTGTGACCCTGGATGACAGGTCAGGCCTTTCTTTTCCAAGAATAGATGAACTGTTTTCGAAAGAGGAAAGTCTGAACTACAAGAAATAACAATTTTTAAAAAATCGCCAATGGGGTCGATAAGCAGTTTTTCAACGTAATCGGATACCTTAAATCGGTGAGAAATCTTTTAAGAGAGAAGGGAATCTCTGAAAATAATTATTATCAAAAATGATATTATCATTGATTATATATAATTAATCATACATTCCTAACAAATAAAAATATCTGAAATTGTTAATTTTTAAAAGAATTAATCTTTCTTTATAGAGGCGTGGTTACTTTTTCCATTTTGAGTAGGTTTGCACATAAGGAATGCTTTTAATAAAGTTTTAAATTTTTTTAATACTTTCAATTAAGGTTTAACATAGTCAAGCAACGAATCATTTTTTAAATGAATTTATTTTAAAGCACTGCTATTATCACATTCGATATATTCCGATGAACAAAAAATTCTAAAATGCAACAAGATGTGTACTCTTCCAAATCTAATATTTAAAGCATTTTCTTAAGGAAGCCATAAAGGTATCCGACACCGTTAAAAACCCCGGTGATCGACCCCATTGGAATTTTTTTTTAATTGTTATTTATTGTCATTCAGACTTTCCAAAACAGTTTACGTTTTCTAGGGAAAGGAAGGGTGTATCACCTATTTTTCAATCGAAAATTTGTCTTCCATTTTCATAAAAATTCTCCAAGGTTCACATGATATCTCAAAAACTAATGGAGTTATTTACTTAAAAATGTCAGAGTGTGTTTTAATTAATATGGGGCAATGAAAGGAACCAAAAGCTTTATTGTTGGTGAAATACTTTTTTCATTTATAGGCGTTTTTAGAAAAATAAAGTTGTGAATGGATGGAAAAAACGCATATATATGTAGATTTATACCCATCACTTCTTTGCATCAGAAAATGTTTCTTAGATGTTGGTTCCTTTCAATCATCATTCTATTCTATAATTTGTGTGCAAAGAAAAATAGGAATGCTGCGTAACCATTTTGTGTAGAGTGTTCACCGTTTTGTTTAAATTTCACTACACATTTTCCTATTTTTCTAAATATATTTTCAAATAATTTTGTTGTATTAATAGTATTTTGTATCATAAATGACAATACATCTAAAAACCACAGCTTTAAATAGTTTTTTAAGAATTCAATTTTTCAAAAAAAAAACTCGTCCGAACGTAGTCGAATACCTTAAGACGAAATTTCATAAGATATTTCAATGAAATTTTTAATTATCATTCATCCCGATGAACAAACTGACAGTAAAGCTGTTTAATAGAATATGGGAACTTAAAGCCTTTAAAACATAAGAAATAATATATGAAAAAAAGATTCAGGTATTTCATGACGTATTTTCTCGAATCAATGATTGCGCTCTGAATAGTATCTTCGTAGTTGGTTCAGGTCAGATCGCAGGTCGAACACGCTTATGTCCTCGTTTGAAAGCAAAATCGAAATCTGCAAAAACGTAGAAGCTTCTTGTGAATTTATTAGAATTACGAATTCTCAATATGAACGAGACGGATGTGGAATAGCACATTATCTATACTTATAATAAAGCTCAATGTGTGTGTGTGTTGGCGCTCTACAGGCCAGACCGTTGGACCTACAGCTACCAAATTTGGTACATGTATACCTTGGAGGTCGGGAATGTGCACCGCGGAGCCCTTTTTTCGAATTTTTAATTAGAATTTGAATTAATTAAAATTTAAGCGAAATTTCGACGTTTTTCCGCTATAACTTCCGAAAATATAATCGGACAAACATGATTTTAATATCAATTTAAAGATAAAAAAATTAGCTTTCTAATAGTATCAGTATTTTAACATTTAACTTAAGCTTCTATTTGTAATGAATTTTTAAAGAAGCATTTCAACTATATTTTTTCAACAATATATTTCGGACAAAACAATAAAATTTAATCTGCAGGATCACGTTACGAGTGGAAGGGGAAAAATGATCTTTTATCAATAGGTTGCCATCAGATAGATAAAAACTCAAATTGAAAAAATAAATAATTATTGCAAATTAAACATTTAAAAATGCAATTTTCAGCACGTGTCTGCATGAAATGAAATAAATATGAAATATGTTTTTTTTTTTTAAATAGAAAATGCAAAGAATTTTTTGTGACTTTTACAATATTATTAATTAAATAAATCAGCTTTGTTTAATAATAGAAATACATCTATAAAAAAAGTCTAAATGAAGTAAATAGCTGCATAGTATGTAGCACGAGTCTATAAATGCTTTAAAAAATGAAGAATATTTAGTGTGGAATTAATCTATTCATTATTTGTTTGTTCAACTTTTCTGTATTTCGTTTTGGCAACCGTAATAATTTGTATCGTATCGTATTGTTTGTATCGTTATCGTAGTTGTGTATATATTCGAATCTCTTCTAGGTAGCTTTGCTTTCGTTGTAATAAAGTGATGAAGGGACATTAATACGGTGTATTTTTTGTCGTATCTAACATTTAGCTTTTAATTAAAAAGAGATGAACTTGTGATATCAGTGTTTTAATGTATAACTCAAGCTTCTATTTTTAACGAATTTTTAAAGAAATATTTTAACTATGTTTTTTTGAGCTCGTGACTGGATAAAATAAAATAAAACAATGTCGGAAGTTCAAATAAAAAAAAACAACTATCATCGCAAATCAAATCTAAAGAAATACAACTTTCAGCATGTGACTGGATAAAATAACATAAATATAAAATGAAATATCTTCTAAAAAAATAAATGCAAGGCAATGGATTCTATGATCATTTGCAATAGATATATAATTAATTCCATAAATTATCTTTATTTACAGTAAACCTGGTTGAATTTAGACAGGATATGCATTGAAATCCCGACTTAATGGCATATTTCTATAATCGTTTGTAATATCTGTATCATTAATTCAATAATTTTTCCCCTTTTTCGCTTTCTTTAAAAAACATATTTAACATTTTGGCAACATCACCGAAAAAAACATTTTTAATATTTTGGAAGCATAATCGATAAATTTTTAGAGCATTAAACTCAAAAAGTTTTTTCGAATAAAGTTACCGACTCTTTAACTACTAATAACTGAATCTTTTAACTTTAACTTTTTCTTAAATTTTGGCTAATGAATATGTGATTTAATTGAAAATTTTAGAACGCATTACTCATGGCGAAGCAGCTGGTCGCCAAAGGCGGCTAGTTATAAATTTAAAAAAACTGAAAAGAAAGGAGGAAAATGTGAAATATGGTTCGAATTTTGTGCCGTTGAAACATTTTCTAGTAAGTAAATAACGTTTAGTATTTATTTTCGGTCGCTTTGTAAGTCTGTTTCATTTAATTTCTTTTGTGGCTTTAAAAATATAAAATTCTACTAAATATTGTACCACCTGATATGTTATAAATTTAAAATTTATATTGGAAAAATGCTAAAACACATGTATGGAAAAAACATGTATGTTATCACATGTTTTTTAAATCATTCTCTTTCGGTATTTTCTGGAATTTTGGAGATAATTTGAATACACACACAAAAAAAAAATAATAAAACTTTTCAATCTAGCAAAGTCAGAAATGGAAGAAATGGAGGACTAAGAAATAGTTTTGCTGTTGAAAATAAATTAAGTGAAGAGCTTCTGTCAGATTTCTACTGCCAAAATAAATATAATAAATTTTAACAGAGACATATCAAGGTCATCTTCTTTACTATAAGTTATACTTAATAGACATCATTAAATCAAGTGCAAGAAGAAAAATGAGCAGAATTGGTTTCCCTGAAACTTTCTTGCATACTAACCAATAAAAGTCCTTTTGTTTATCCTCCGCAAAAAAAAAAAAAAAAAAAAAAAAAAACGTGGGACTTTGGCTATACCTCGAATACCTAGCATGGCATTGGCGAATAATAACTAAAAAAGATTGATCTTCTTTGAGGTGAATCTAGCATTTTTTTTTCAGGACCTATCTGGAGAATATGTATTTCAAATATCTTATCTCCGAATGCAGAAAGGATATCCAATTAAATATAGAACCAAAATTTGACTCGGATCTAAAATTGTTACCAAAAGATCACATATCGAATTTCACTGACTTTAAGTCGTTGCGTTTATACGTATGCGAAAATATATAAGGACAGACGGTCAGACTTTTGACAGATTTGGTTCCAAAATTTGATAACAGCCTTCATTTTAGATGCTAAATGTATAAATGATATTTTTTTCTACATAGTTCTTTACGTTTAGTAGTTATCGTGTTCACTATACTCGAAAAGCTAGGCAGATAGATATCTGGATGAGATTCATTAAAATTTTGATTGAAATATACGAATTTTATAAGAAAACCTTACACCAAATTTTATTCTTGCAGCTCAAAGAATTGTTGAGTTAGTGTGTTCACAGATAAACGGACATGGCCTCCTAAATGTGTTTTTCGAATTTAGAGAGATCTGAAACGTGGAGATTCGTTAAAATCTCGCGTTCGAATTTTTTGAGTTTCATAACATTTTCTCTATACCTAGTATATGAAAAAGTAAGAAATGCTCTATGTTCGATCCATTTATTTTTGACTCTTTTGTTATTGTTAAATAAAAAGCGTTCTTTTATCAATCCGAATGAAAAATTTAATTGCCTTTCTAAAATAATTTAACAAAAATGGTGATATTTGCATATGAGAGAATTGAGCAAGTTAAATCCTTTGGTGTAACATCGATTCTACGAAACAGAACTTTATTAACCTTCCAGCGGGCGCGCGTAAGTGAGAGACACACTAGAGATGAATTTCGTTTTATAACTTTAGATCTGCTGACACTGGGAACGCCTGTCCTGGGCTATCTGTCGCTCTCCCTTTGACCTACTTTCAGTTGTAGTCGTAAGTTTGTGGCGTTCATAGGTCTCTGCCGATATTTGTATTTCAGAGATACGCGTGACCGTTCATGTCAGTTTTTGTTCCGTCTGATTTCGTTTGATTTTACAAATAAATCCGTATTGTTTTAGACTGGCGACAGCTGGCAAATGCCCTTACGAAGGAAAATGTTGAAAAAAAGCCCCCACATCTCTAAAAAGTGAGCTAAAATGAAAGGTGCTAAAGTGAACAGCCGGACTAGGTATTGAATTGGAAGATGCGACGTCAGGGAAAAAACGCTGCCAAAAAGAAATGCGGACTAGAATCACGAGGTTCATTTGTGAGTTTGACAAAAATTTATATGTTTGGAGCACACTAAACATATTTGCTCAAATGTCAACGCTGCAATGAAATAACAATGAAACTCTTTTCTTCCTTTTCATATCTAACTTTCAATTACTTTTTCCTTTTTAAAAATAAATTCTGTAATTTTGAACTTCTATATTTTATATACCAATTGTTCTGTCAAAATATCGACCATTTCATTTATATTATTTTTAAATCAATTCAGCTAACCTGCGGTCATTTTATATCGTTATTGCAATCTATGTTTCTGCTTCTTTTTAAGTAAAAAATGTTGAAAGTGATTGTAGTTTGTAATCCTCAGCTATTTACAATATAATTTTAATAGTTACACTTTTGAAAATTTACTCTAGCGTATGTGGGAAATACGCGCGACCTTTCATGTTGGTATGACGGCCGCACCAGCTGGAAGGTTAAAGGGAGAAAAAATAAACATTAATTTAAAAAGCCGGTTACCAACTAGGAAAAACATATACATAAAGATATTTAGATCCATCATAAGAATAGGTGCGGAAATGCAGTGAGTCAGCAAGGATAATCTTTTTAAAATCACAACAATAAATTTTGCATTTCCGCTGATACACGTGATGACAAAATTAATACTTCAGCGATCAGAATTTAGGCACCAGAAAAATAATGGATAAAATAATGATTCTAAGAAATAAAAAGTCTTAAGAGTTTTACAAAAAGTGAATGAGTTTTAGACTGCATTCTCACGACACAGAATGAATTTACGTACGTGGTCGTGTTGATCTGTATCGTGTAAAAGTTGCCATCTTCCTCCGCGCATGCGCAGTCGACGATGGTGGGCTCACAAGCTGCTTTCTGTTCTTCTCCAAGTCCAGCTCGGGGAAATACGAACACCGTCAGCAGTACTATTCCAACACCTGAAAAAACTGAAGGAAAAAAAAGGAACAATAAAAAAAAACTCATCATTTTAAAGTCATACGATAGTCAAGACAAGGAAAAAAAAAGCGAATATTTAGGATTCATACAAATTGGAATCTGATTTCCCAAATCGAATCGCCATGTATTAAACTTAAAATTCACAAACATCTCCAGAACTTTTTCAAGAATTTTACATGGGGGAAAAAAAAAAAAAAAACGTTGACATTCACAGATTCTGCAAATAGAATAACATTACTATCTTTTGAATTGATATTTTCTTGTAAAAAATTATCATGCATACTCATTTGTGACAAAATGCAACCTATGATATCATTTATCAAACAGAACATAAATGATTAAAAAAAACCATCAATTGTTACTGCAATAGATATTCACAGAAGACCTGAAATAAGGTAAGAAAAGAACAAAAAGCATTTGCTCGTGACCCATGCATTTTCTAAAGTCTGTTAAGCAAATTGTTTTTCTAGTTTAGTGCAATAGAAATAGAGTTTAGTTCATTTAGAATTCCATCGGTTTCGTTTATTTTCGTCACTTCACATCATCATTTACAAACTATTGCCAGATTCCAAAAGAATGACAATTGATCATCGGCTATTATACAAAATAATATTAATGAAATATGCTTATCAGAGAGAAAAATCGTTTGCTTTTACTGTTAATAATATTTTAACAGAAATAAAATTTGTAGCAGTTATAAAATGTTTGAAAAGGAATCGTCTGCTAAGTGCCTGTTAACAGGTTATATCATTTACTCAAAAAAGCCAGATTTTGACTTTCAATTCATTTCGTTACAAACTTTTCTTAGAGAAGTTTATTTCTCAACACAGTGACTGAAAGAGGAAAAGAAAACGATGTGAATCATTCTGAAAATTTGATTATCGATAATTTTTAAAAAAATCTTAATTATTTGTGTATGTTTAAAAATAAACATATTTAATAGTTTATGTTTTCTTTAACCCTAATAAACTAATTAAATATTATTTTTTTAAAGAATGAAAATGATACAATATCAGTTTCTATATAACAAAACTTTTTTTTTCAAAAATCTCCAACTTCGATCTAAAGAGATCTGACTGTAAGCGCGAATTTTAATTCATTAGAAGAATGCATAGAAAATAGCAACTTGGAAGAAAATTAATTTTAGAAAACGCAATTTCCAAAAGAATGCATATTAAAAATATTTTTTACACAAAGTAATTTTTTATGGTGTTTTAAGAAAATAAAAGATACAGGCTTTTTTAAACGAATCCACGCTCTCTGATGCCTCAAATACTTTGCTTTTCTTCTCATCAAACATTTGTTGACAGCAGACTATGAATTTACTGTACCTTAAGGTATCCGACTACGTTCAAAGGAAATTTTTTGCAAAAAACGGATTTTTTAAATAGTATTTAAAACTGATTTTTAGATGTATTGTTAATTAAAAAAACAAAACACTATAAATGCAAGAAGTTATTTGGAAGTATTGTATATTTATAGAAATAGGAAAATGTGTAGTACATTTTAATAAAATTGAACCGAAACGACTTACACTCTACAGAAAATTGTAATGCAACAAACCTATTTTTCTTCGCACACAAGTTATAGAATTTAATGATGAATGAAATGAACCAAAAGCTCAGAAAACATTTCAGATGCAAAGAAGTGATGGGTAAAAATATACGCATATATGCAAATTTACAACTTAATTATTCTAAAAACGCATATAAATGAAAAAGTATTTTACCAACAAAAAAAAGTTTGGTTCATTTCATTGCCCATATTATTTCAAACACACGGTGGAGATTTTTTTATGAAAATTAAGGTGTTGAGAAAATTGAATACAAATATAACTGAAAAATACGTTTTGCTTAAAATTCACTAGAATGATAGGTGAGGCCTTCCTTTTTCTAGAAAAAATAGACTGTTTAGGAAAGTGGAAAGTCTGAACTACAAAAAATAATAAAAAAAATCGTCAATGTGGCCGATAACCAGTACTTTTAACGCAGTCGGATACTTTAATTTGTAGTTAAAACAAATTCCATGTTATTATTATTATTATTATTATCACTATGGTTTAGGGTTGTTTACTTGACTCACTTTCTGGAAAGCTCGTATAGCTTTTTTTTTTTTAACTTTTAGAATGAGCCTCAGTTTAATGGGATTTTTTGTTTTTGGCAGTTTCCTTTTGCATTGCTGTTAGCAATGAATAGCAAGTCCTTGTTATTGAGTTCAGCTGGTCATTGACACCAGTACTGCTGACTGAAAAAGGTGAAAACTATTACTTGAGTTCGGTGGCTGTTTCTTGCTCACTTTTAAAACAGAATAGATACATTTTCATTTTTAAGCGAATTTTTAATGCTATTCATCTCTGAAAATAATGTTTGTTTAGCTTAGTTCTATTAACGTCCCGTTGTAAAGCAACACTCGGGTTATTTTGGGACGTACTCGATCTGATGACTAGGACGACATCTGAACTGGCACCCCGTTTCCACATCCCACCAGTGGAAGGACGTTTGGCCAGACAGATTGAACGTGCACCAGACCCTCTCACACAACGGTTCTTCAGTGGAATCGAGTCTCGAACCTGAAACCCTCCGGTTCCGAACCTTACCCCAGGCCACCGCGGTCCCCTCTGAAAATAATGATTTGTAGGCATAGAAGAAAATATGCTCAAAATAGCATGAGCTGGCTTCATCAAACAGTAAAATATCTCATTCTAATTCCGTGTTTCTAAAATTTCGTCACTGGCATTTTTACTGACGTTACTTGTTGAACTTTCTCTTTCGATAAATTTTTGAATCCATATTGAACTGGACTGGAATTCAATCAGTTGCATTTCAAAATCATTAGTTTCCAACCAATTGAATGGGGAGAAATTCTCTTTATCAAATGAAATTATCATGTAAGTAGTTTTGCAAACCGTAAAATGCAAATCGTTTTGGTCGTCGGCTTGTCCAAAATGTGTCGCTTGCCATCGATGGCACGCGTGCCACTGATTCGCCATCCCTGTTGTAGAGCATTAGCTGGTACTCGGCATGTTGCTGCAGCCTAAGAAAATATTATTAAAGTATCCGACTGCGTTCAAAGGAAATTTTTTGAAAAATTGCACTTTTTAAAAACAATTTTTTTAGATGTATTTTCAATTATGGGCACTATTAATACAGAAAAAAAATTGAGAATATAGGATACTTTTAGAAATAGGAAAATGTGTTGTAAATTTTAATGAAGTTGAGCCCGAAATGATTAACACTCTTCACAAAATGGTAAAGTAGCAATACTATTTTTCTTAGTACTCAAGTCCTAGAATGCAATGATGAAGGAAAGGAACCAACATCTAAGAAACATTTTGAGATGCAAGGATGTGATGGCGAAAAATATTTGTATCTATGCATTTTTTCCATAAATTCATAACTTAATTTTTCGAAAAACGCTTATAAATGAAAAAGTAGTTGATCAAGAATAAAACTTTTGGCTCATTTCATTGCCCCTATCATTTAAAACACACGCTGCGGGATTAATGTAAATGCCTCTGTTCGTTTTTGAGATGTGAACGGTGGAGAATGTTTACGAAAATGAAAGTTTTGAGAAAAGGGAAATGAAACAGAAATTTTAGAAATATGCGACCCTGGATGATAGGCCTTCCTTTTCATAGAAACGATAAACTGTTTTGGAAAAATTAAAATCTGAACAACAAGAAACAGCCTTTTTAAAAAAGAAATTATCAATATGGTCTTTAATCAATGTTTTCAACGTAGTTGGATACCTTAAGTGCCATCAATCAATCATTTGGCAATGTTTCATCGAAATAGGATGAAAGGTACGACAGTAAATAAAATACGAACGAACAAAGATTCATTTTTATACATTAAATTTGTACATTCTTTTAGAATTGCAAAACTTGGTGTTCTTTCAGAATGGCAATGGAAAAAAACTATTTATTGTATCTCGTGAATCCTTTAAAATTCGTTTGAGTTCTCAAATTTAATGTTAGAAAATGGGATGAAAATATTTTCTTTTAAAAAGGATTCAACAAAGAAAGCATATTTCTACTATGAAATCGTTAATAAAGTTGAAAAGATAATTTTTGAAAATGAAGATGGTGCAAAATGATTTGTACTATAACATTTTCAGTAGTTACTGCGGAAAACGCAAAATTTAATTAAAATTTTAAAGCTCCGGGTTGGCCTCCCACATATTTTCTCGCATCATCTGTCATAAAGTGGTTACTTCGGAGAATGACTTGCTTAGGATGTGTGTACTGTAGCTACAAAATATTAAACTTTCATTTGGAATCAACACTTTTACATAATCTATTGTGTCTCCTTGGCGAGATATTTGGAGATGAATCCTTGGTGAATAAATGCGATTGAGATTCAATTAAAAAAATTTTTTTTTGTTAATTGTACTATGCTTATAACGATCCCGTAGGTGTAAGCAATATAGATGACCAATTTCGTCGCAATTGGATGAAGGTTTAGAAAGGCATAAGAGTCATACAGAAAAACATTCATTTTCATTTATATAGATCGATGCATAATTGCCCCGGTAGTCAATCGTCTGATTCTGCATGGCCCTTTGTGGTACTGTAATTAAAACTTTTTTTCTACTCAGAATCTCCCACTTTAAGTTTTCAACAATGGAATAAAATTATAAAATTTAATAGTTGATGATAGGCTGAAAAAGATTTGAACTTCATAGCGAAAATGACATACAATGTTTGGATCAATACAAAAAAAAAAGCTGAATAATGAGATGTCATAAAAATTTACTCTTGGGAACTATCGCCGGAAATAGTCAAAATCTTACTTCATATTTGATAGGGTTTGAACAAAAAACGATGTTTGGAAAAATCGGTTTTAGCGGTTTTCGAATTTTTCTCAATAATGATAATAATAATAATAATAATAAATTTCATTCAATTTATTTAAAATAACAAAAAACGGAATTAATATAAAAAATAATAAATTGGAATGAAGGATTGCATACACATATTACGTGCCCAAAACAACGAAAACTCATACAAAAATTTCAAACAATATTTATATTATTTATAATATATATATATTTTAATTTCAAATAATATTTATAAAGTTAATATTATTTATCAAATGATATTTATATTATTTTCGACCATTCTAATATCTCTTTAATAATAGGATTTTAAAAACTATAAAATATACGCTGAACGGAGGTTAAGTCTTCTTCTTATTTCGGACATAACGAAAAACGAAACTGAAAATACTCGTTCATTCACTACTGAGCTTCGTTTTATAATTTTCATGGTATTAAATAACAAATCGCAGTTTTCCCTTCTTTTATTCGTTGACACAAGTAATGAACATTCAGCTTTCAGTGTCTTTGGATTTGTAGTTTAGTTATTTTAACATTCCGTCTTGAAGCAACACTAGGGCTATTTTGAGACGTCATTTTGAAAGCATTAAATAATGAAAAAATTCACTTGAAGCGCATCATTATGAAAGGAATTAAAATAGTTGTAAATATTCCAATGAGGAAGCTATTCAATCATTTCGTTAGAAAGTGAAGTCGTATGTCGAGTGTTTAATACTCGAATTCTAAAATAATTCTTTAGTCGTTAATTAATATATTTCAGGATTCGTTATCATAACATTGCAGATCCTTCAAGGCTATTTATCCCCAAATTCCCAGCCCGAGATCTAAATTACAATAATAAAATATCAACAAAATTCCCAGTTCTTTTCTGAAATGATTTTAAGAGCCAATTCTTAAGAGAAACGGGGAATATTACTCACTCATTTTGATGAATGCCTTTCGTGTTGTTCCATTTCATAAACCAGGTATCAGAGGAGCAGCGCTTTATAGGGTCCTAAAGGCCCGTTTTGGGTGCTGTTGGGAAAAACGGATAACTTTCCCGGAATGAAAAACAATTCTCCGGCTTCTGTTCCGTGAATTGAGACCTCCGGCTAAAAATCAAACTGTTTTCTGTCGCTAAAGAGGTAAACAAAATTTGTTGTGAAACAAATGCTCGTTTCATAATAATGGCTGGTGAAATAAAAATAGCCCCTATCTTTGATGATGATCAGGTGTGTGCCGAAAGTGGCGTTACACCGGTGAAAAGCTTACAATTACAATTTTATAAAAATAGAATTTAAATATCTATCAAAAGACTCGCTATTCAAGCATAACTTTCCTGTGCAGATGCAGAAGAAGCTAAAGGCAGCGCCAAAAAAGCATTGAAATAAAATAAAAGCATAGAGAGAAAGATAATGAAAGCACAGAGAGAAAGAAAAATAAATAAATGAAATAAAAAAAACTAAATAATAAATAAATAGAACATAAATAAATATATAAATAAAAGAATAGTCCGGAACCAAAAGCTAGATAAAGAGTTCTCTTTGTAATGTTTCATATAGAATATTGTCCACTTTTAGCAGTGCTTGGATTTGTTTCCGTCACTTTTTCTTTTCTGTCAAACAAGCAGGTGTAAATAATTAACAAGAGCCTTTCGCTGCTCGTAAAACAACGCTTTGAACAAAACGAAGAAAAATTCTATTTTTCTCCAACCAAAATTATAATATCAAAACGAATATTATATTTTTTCCTGTCTTTTAGATATAATCAATACTAATATATAAATGTGAAAGTTTGTATGTTTGTTTCTCAATCACGCCAGAACGACAGAACAGAACGGGATGAAATTGAGCTCAAAGATAGATTGGAGTCAGGAACTGAACATAAGCTACTTTTTTATTACGGTTGGTTGAGAGGCTCATTTTTTTTAATTTTTATACTGCTATTCATTCCGGTGCATTGAGCACTAAATTTGTTATACATTAAAAACTAACTTTCGTGCCAAAAAGCTGAGGCCGAATCCCGCCAAAAATGAGTGAGGCTCCAGTTTTTTTCCTCAACAGAGTCGAGGTTAGGCTTAGGAGAATTTCCACCGATTATTTCAAACGATTCTATTAATTTTTTTTGTGTTTGATGCATTTAAAATCAAATGTTGTTCATGAATCGATCGTTCGGGTTCATTCTGAAGTATTTTTAAATGAAAATAAAACCGAATAAGGGAAATAAAAAATTGCTAATCTGCATTGCGTTACCCCCACTGGCATAAGAAAGTGAAACATGTGCGTTACGCCAACTGGCATTGGAAGTTCACGAGTGATTGTCGTGACAACTGTGTTTTCGTTTAAATCAAAAGTTTAAAAATTCTAAAAACTGAAGGAAATTAAATTCATATTTTCCAAATTTAAAAGAAACATACGGAACACAGTTGAATGAAATTCGTTTTATTGTTGGATGAAATTCTGGTGGAACAAAACCTAAAGTTATTTTCAATAGATTATTTATTCATTATTTTTCTTACAATTAGCATCAATAAATTACTTCTTTAAAGGAGTTCAGAATTTTTTTTTCATTCCTTCAGATATTAAAACATAAGACTTCGATTTGTGAGGGCTGTAATAAGCTATTTTTGTTATCTGTTTGAAAATTTCATGGCCCTTTGGCCGAATCCGCAACCAAACTCATCAAGCAATTATTGAAAATTGCGTCATCTATTTTATTGTTTAAAAAATTGGCTAACGCCTTGGTTCATTTTTTATGTGATTTTTAAAAATAATCAAGATTTTTGTTTTTGCTCAAATTATTAAAAAAATATTTGCTGTTGTTATTTTAATTTCAATTTTGTATGAACTTGAATGAGTTCTTAAATTCGTTTCGTATTTCTCTCGAGGTAATAATCCTGTCTCCGAAAAGAACGAACTTACATTGCGCATTGAATGCAACAAATCCGGCTAAAGATTCGTCTCCCCTTGGTATCAAGAAGCATCTTTTAAAGGTTTCAATGATAACGTACAAAATATTCTTGATTAGATGAATTTAAATTAGCGTAGAATAACATTCTTTTCCCAACGCGGCAACAGTAACGTAGTGTTTCACTTAGCCTACTTCACTTTTAAGGTATCCGACTACGCTCGAAGGAAATTTTTTGAAAAATTCGATTTTTTTTTCATTATTTGTGATTTTTAGATGTATTGTCTATTATAAACACTAAAATTAAAAAGATTATTTGAAAATATAATATATTTTGAGAAATAGGAAAATGTATTGTCAATTCTAATAAAATTTAACCAAAACGAATATAACTACACACAAAATGGTAATGTAGCAGTCCTATTTTTCGTTGCACACAAATTATAGAATAGAATGATGATTGAAATGAACCAACATCTAAGAAACATTTTATGATGCAAAGAAGTGATGCGTAAAATTATACGTATGTATGGATTTTTTTTCCATCCATTCACAACTTAATTTTTCTAAAAACACCCATAAATGAAAAAGTATTTCACCAACAATAATACATTTGGTTCATTTTATTGCTATTATTTGGTTCATTTAAAACACGCGCTAAACTTTACGTAAATACCTCTATTAATTTTTGTGACATTATGTTAACGGTGGAGAAGTTTTATGAAAATTAAAGTTTTGTGAAAACTGAAGTGAAAGACAAATTTCAGATGAAAAATATGTGACCCTGGATATTAGGGCTGCGAAAAATAATAATAAATTCTAATAATAATAAATAGGATAATAAATTGATTCCAAAATAATAATTCAATAAATTAACAATTCCGAATAAAAAATTTTATTTAAAAGTTATTTTAACTTATGTAAACTACTAACACAAAAACAGAAAGATGCAATGATATTTCTTTTTTTAAAAAAGAAATATATTGGTACTTTTTCCTGGCTTTGAAATTTGTTATCAGTCTAAATAAGCAACTTATGCGTCAGGTCGCCAATTTCAAGTAGAAGTCAATGATCGCTTCTTACTTTCTTTTATTTCTAATTTTTGGATACAGGAAATGCTGTAAACACCGTACAGAAAGCAATTTGAAATGCTCCAAACACCGTTGATTCCTTTTTTTTTCGGCCCGGAGCATTTAAAACAAGTGCGAATTATTTTATAGCTATTACAGTTAAAGATGAGAAAGATGCATATTTAAAAATAAATATAGGTTTTTTCACATTTTGATATTGTAATTGAAACTACTTTTGTTTTAATTTAATTTTAACATTTATGTTTTCAAATTAAATATTTTCTACTTTTACTATTTAGCATATGTCAAATTTCGGGAAAATCCTTTTTAAGGAACTAAAAAGTATCACTCACAACATATCCGTGTTATTCATCATAATTCATACTTTTAAGAACTAATAGTTAGTTTAGTCTCAAGAACTGAAAAACATTTTATTTAAAAAAAAACTTGCATTTTATTTTTAATTTAAGAATGTATTTCTATTTAGAAATTTATTTGAAGAATTGTACTCTCTCAAATAGATTCTAATTTTTTTTTAAAAATTAATATCAATACTGTAATTCTCCCAAAGAGTTATTAATTCTACTTTAAATGAGCATTCATTTTTTGTCCTAATTATGATGAATGAATTTTAATCAGCAATTTAAAACTAATTTCGAAAATACTTTGACATTTGATTTAACTTCATATCTTATTCCATTTAATTAACATAAGTTTAATTCAATTATTGCAAAATATCGTACATTGGTGAAGTTTGATAATACGTTATTAATTATCTTCACTTATTTCATCTATTACTTTATTTTGTTATAAAATTGAAATAATAATATGAAATCTTTTCTCCGATATCAATGCAGTACATATCATCTGGGAGGATTTTACTAATTCGCCATTTTCTATTATCCTCCGTTGCTTGAGCGCACAGTGAAAAATTTTTCTAATCCCCATCAGAAAATTTCTGTTATTGATTTTCCCAACAAAGTAATTTTCAGCACTTAATTGGGACTGCTATCAAAACCATGCTATTTTAATACTCTTACACATGCTCTGCCTTATATATATGACCATTCGAATAAGAGCCATGTCCCATGACATCATGATATGCGTAAATGTGCGATTCATTTATCATAAGCAAACAAATATTTCGGTTGGGACCGATTGTCTGGCAGCTGAAAACTTAGGGCGACGGAATGCCAATTTATTAACAAATTAAGGTATATTTGAGTTTCTATTCTGTAAAAAATTTAAACACTGAAATAAGTTTGAAATTATTATATGCTTTAGAAGAAAGAATTCAAGGACGAAGACAAGTCGAATTAGTAACTCTTTTGCTGTATTTGCAAAATCCACAAACTATTTCTAGTTCAGCAAAGAAGTCTAGTATACTTTCTTTCACTTCAAGACCCGAAATTATTAAATTATCTGGAAAGATATTGTCTAAAATATCTCTAAATTCTTACTTGGAAACCGATTCTGATGACGAGAAATTGAAAAAACTGCTCATCAGAGTAATGTTTTAAAAAAAGAAGGCATGTAAAAATCAATTCATAAATTTCTTAAAAGAGTCTGAATATATATATATATATATATATATATATATATATATATATATATATAATAAGAACAGAACTTAGCTGCCGTTCAGTGGATATTTTATGTTTTTGAAAATTCTATTTTCTTAGAAGAAATTAAAATAATATAAACATTATTTATATAATTTCAACTAATATAAATTGAAATTAAATATTTATTATTGAAATTAATGATAAATATTTAATTTCAATATTTTGAATAAATGAAATTAAATATTTTCCCATTTTCTATTTCTTTAACAAAATTTCGAAAACCAACTAAAACGGCTTTTTGCAAATATTGAATTTGAAAACCGGTTTTTCAAAAAGTGGATTTTTGTATAACGCCTAGCACTTATAAATCCCAGAAATTATTTTCTAGGTTCGATACCAGATTTCAGTGAATAACCATCTTCTAAACAAGTGTAAGTGCACGTAGACGGAACGGATAATAGAGATTTATGTCAATTTAGTCGTCATCGTATTTAATCATAATTAAAATTATTGAAATAAAAGAGCCTTTATTGTTATCGGAAATATGTTTGCCAATTATGACCAAGTTTTATTAAACTGCAATAATTTGAGTCACAATATTTTTGGAAAAAATTATATTTCATCATTGATTTTTTTTAAAAAATCATACGAGAACTTGATGCTGCTTTGGAAATGGAGTTATTAGTGTAAAAAAACAAATATGACTAGATATAAATAGAGATTATGATATGAAAATCAATCTCATTTTTTCAAAACATTTTGTAAAATTTGCTTTATTAATACATTTCATGCAACCAACTATGATTTAACCATATGAATCACTGCAATTAAAATTAATACAGAAAAATGAAAATGCTCCCACATGGGATTTGCTTGCTATAACATTTTTCATTAAAAAAAATTTTTTTTTGTTTCAATTATAATGAATTAAACTAAGGACATTTATTGACATGTTCGAATCCTCAAGCTGTATTAATGTAATGATGAAGCTATATAGCTACCTGGAAATAATTTAATTTTACTCTATAATATACATGTAACGGAATCTTTAAAAAGTATTTAATTTTCATAAAAAATTTAATGCATAACGAAACAAAGGAAGGAAAATTCAAATGGAATTGATCTAAAAAGAGTTTAATGTCCGCAAACAGATTGCTTATGCGTGAAAAACTTTGGAGATGCATGATGCATCTCACTGTTGTTGTTACGGGCAGAATACATGCGCCTCTTTTTTACTTTAACGAGGAAAAAGATTCGAAAATACAATAATATTTTTTGATAATGTATGATGATCATACTCCAAGTATTTGTTTTTATTTTATTTATCTGCTATTATTAAATTTTGAGATAAATAGTTAAACATCAAAGCAATATTTTAAATATATAGCATTTAGTAAAATGTTCTGGCATCAATCAAGAAATTCATCTCTTTTTATTTTGTTGACAAACAAAAACTTAAAAACGCGGCACATGTGCCGCTATCCAGTTCGAGTTCATAATAATTTTATCAATTTAAAATAAAAAGAAAATGACGAATGTACACTTGCCTCAGAAAAGATATTATCGACAAAGAGCGCATTCAAATCCCATTGCTGATCACAATTTCGATTAGTAAGTTAAAAAAAGCAGACAATATGTATAAAGACTTATTATTTTTACTTTATATGTAAACATTTTTACCGCCGTGCAAAAAGTTGAGATACACTTTTATACATAGATAATTATTATTTTTCATTCATTTGTAATTATTTTTAAAGTAATGCTATTATTTAAAAATATTTTTTCTAAAATTTTGTTTGTAAAACATGCTTGTTTCTTGTAAGATTTCTATGATTAACATGAAGTTGAAATAGTAGTTAATTAAAACAAAAGAAATTGTTTAAGAAAAAATTAATTGAAGCTCGAAAATTCTTCCATGCAATTGTATTATTTCATACAATATTACATAATTTTAATTTTCTCTCAGCCCTTTGACACCAGATCATATGAATTGGGCTCCTTTATATCCCAAGTATTTTGGAGAGGATTCCAAAAGCTCTGAAGCCAAAGTAGAGTTTGCTGACATAGGTTGCGGATATGGTGGATTACTTGGTAATTTTTTTTTGTAAAATGTTTATTACGTTTTTTTATTATTTGTGTTATGAAGAAACAAGTTTTTTGTTCAAATAAAGTAATTCTAATATTAGCTTTCTTTACGCTTTTTAAAAAGCCAAAGTAATATTTGTATAAATTGGGGATAAATACTACTGTAGCTGTAAAATATTTTATTTTCACTACTTTCCACACTTAAATATCTCTTGTCTCGGAGAACAGTTTTAAAAATAGCGCATTACTCTTATTTTTAAATTTAGTTATCTTTCCATGAAAATTTGACACCTAATTTCACATTTAATTTTGAGGAAAAACAGAAACTTCATTTTAAAGACCATGCTATGATTTCCTGATTTGGTTATTCTACAATGATGATTTGATGTATTTATGGTGGATGACAACACAATTTTTTCTATGACACCTCCCCTTTCCATTTGAAAAATCTAGCATCATAAATTTTAGAATTTTAATGCCTTATGAACAGTGACAATCTAATGAATGAATAAAAAGCATTGAAAATATTACAATATAAATGTTGAGTAATACTCTATTATAATATTATGTTTTGTCCTCATTTCACTTAGCTTAATGTGAGAAACAAATTTACTAGAATAATATGTATAAAAGTAATATTATTTTTAAAAATATTTTACATAGTATATTTAATATCTTATGTGGCATACAATTTTTAATTTTTTTGGAGCTATCTAAATTTTACTTATATATTTATGATGTGAGTTAGTCTTAGTTATTAAAAAATATATATTAACATTGGATTTTGACTTTTTTTTAAACATAAAATGTCAGATATGACACTTAATACTGTTTAGAATGAACTACAATTTGATGAATTCAAAGTTTATGATATTAAAAATTATATCTGATTGTACAAAATTAAATTATATTTTATGATTAGCAGATTACTTTGTGTAGAGTTTTGGACATTTTTTTTTTAAATCAACAAAAAAATATTTAAAGCATTTGCATTATAAAATATATATTTCAAAAATAGGTCAGCATTACATTATTGCAGTACTTAATGAATCTGTCTCAAAGAATCAGTTGCTGGTATTTTTTAGTAATTTTATCACAGAACCAAAAATTAAAGGCAATATTAAAATTTTATTTTTAAGTTTGTCATATATTTTTGTAATTAAAGCAGCTAAAATAAAGTGTATTAAAATAATGTTTTTAATTAACATAACATTTTATGGAAAGTATTTAAAGCAATGCAACATTTCCAAATGTTCTCTTTGCTTATGTGTTTGCATTGTAATTCATCTCAACATTTTGAGTTATTCACTGGCTTAAGATTTTTTGTTGTTTTATTTTAATTTAAATATTTGGACAACTGCTTGTATTTGATAAGATTTTAATAAATGCCAGGATGCCATTACTAATTTAGCTATAATTTTGCAAACCTTTATCTTATCCAATGCCATTTAAATGCTCCAGATTGATTGCAGAAATTCAGACTTGTCAATCATTTGACTGCAGAATTTTTATTCATTGTTCTTTTTCACTTCAGTTTGTATTTTGTTATTCATATGTATTTATCATATATATCCTCTTTATTATCTCATATATATACTAAATAATAACTTCTGTGAGAAAGGGAAGTGTATTACAAAAAAAGATTAAAATTTTAAAAAAAAAGGAAAAAAAGATTTTTTTGCAGTATAAATTTGAAAAGTGATATTTTACTAAAAAATGTACTATATATTCTTAAACTTATCATTTATTTAAATTATAAATTATTAGGTACTAGTTATGTTTCTTCTCTGATGTATTATAGTTGAGTTATCTCCTATGTTCCCTGATACACTGATGCTGGGTTTGGAGATTCGTGTAAAAGTCTCAGATTATGTTCAGGAACGTATCAAAGCTTTGCGAATACAAAATCCTGGGAAATACGAAAATATTGCTTGTCTTAGGTCAAATGCAATGAAATATCTCCCAAATTTTTTTAAAAAGGGACAGGTAAGTTTTTACTTTTTAGAACATATTTCTTTTACACTAAAATATATTATTATATAACTACTTAATAGTTTAATACACACACACGCATATATATATTATATTTTGGAAAAGAGTGAAAGATAAAAAATTTCTATACATCCTATATAGCTTTTTCATTTAATATTTTATGTGTTACAATACAATATTGCATTGTGAATTCTTTTAATAAGCTTTTGAAATTATTACTTCAATATCTTGAATAATAATTGTATTTATTGCATAATTGCATTTTTATGTGAATAAATGTGTTATAGGTGTATTGTTTAGACATGAATATTGTATTATAAATATAATTTGTCACTTTTTATTAGAAATATTTAAGCTGTATTTTTTAAAATAAAAATTAAATAATAGGATAGAAAAATTAAAAATAATCACACTGCACTTAAATTAAAAACCACATTCTATTTTGAAAATTTCATTTGTAGAAAGTGGTTTAGTAATTTCTAATGCTTGAATATTTTGTTATTTATGTCATTTAGTTATTGTATGTCATTCCAGATATATTTGAAAAGACTTTTGGCATGCATGCACTTTCAAGAAAGTTGATCTCTATAATTATATGAATATATATATATTAATTATATACTAATTTTTTTGAATTGACCTTAATATATATATATAATAGGTTTAAAAATAATATAATACAACATAATTTAAGAATTTATTTTATAGCATATTTGAAATAGTCTTTAATGTTGGTTTAAATGTTTTTGAACTAATGAAATATCATACTATTTAATTATAAAATAACATGATAGAAAATTACAAATAGTAATTAATTGTAAATATTTTAGAATATTTTGCAGTTTAAGTAATGTTTAGTTTTGATTTGAATGAATTTGAGAGTCTAGGCTTTTATAAGTGAATGAAAGCACAAAATTAAATTTTTGATATACTTTAGAAAAGAGGAAAAAGAAAAAAACTTAAGACTCCCAAAGTTGAACAACTAGGCAGTTGTTTATTTAATAATCCTGCCCTGCATGTGAGGTATATATAAGTTCTGCTAATCTGTAATGAATTTAAAATGTTTATAATTTATTAAATTAAAATAATAAAACTTATAACTATTTTATTTTTAGTTGAGCAAGATGTTCTTTTTATTCCCTGATCCCCATTTTAAAGTAAAAAAGCACAAATGGAGAATAATTAGTACTCAGCTTTTATCTGAATATGCTTATGTTCTTTGTGTTGGGGTAAGTATTTTATAATTGTCGAGCATCATGCTCAATGGTTTCAATTACATTTCCACAAAACTAATATAACTATGTCTAACATTTTATAACTTTCATTTGTAAGTAAATTTGGAAATGTTGTTTTGAATACAAGCATGAAAGCAATGTCTTAACTAGATGTATTTATATCAAAAATTATTATATGAGGTGTTTTATGTTACTTGTTAATGGAAAGCTAAAAGTAAGTCTTCATATTTATTAGAAACTTATTTTAACTGAGCTTTCACTAATCTGATTGCAACATATTTGTTTAGTTTTATTTGCTTAGTGTTTCATCATATGTTCTAATGAATGTCTGAATGAATATATAATGAATGATGAATATATAATAAATGTCTTTTGGTTTCAACTACTATTTTTTTAATGATTAGTTTTTTATAATTTTTTTTTCAAATTTCTATTAGGTATTTCCATATAATTTGTTTTATATGTATAAATTAAATGGCAATTTGGTTTCAATTCTGAAAACACATTTTAATTTTCAAACTATTATCAAAATGTTTATTACACCTATCTCTTGCAATGCAATGATATTAGTTCAAATCAAATTACAAATTACTGAAAGGAAAAAAAAAAATGAAAATGCTGCAAATAGGTGCAAAGCAATAATTAAATTCTATTTATTTTGTTATAATTTTTTTCCTAGAATTATTTGATTAAATGATTAATTTGAAAATAAAATCATTTGTGATCTTATAATATACTTTACTTATCTTACTTATTATTTATACTTTTCAAAACTTCATAATAATCAAAATAATCTTCAAGATGTTTAAACTTGAGTTAAAAGATCTATAAGTAATATTGAAATTAAAGTTCCAACAGTAATATATTATTGATCTAAAATTTTTATACATTATATCAATTTTATATTAATAATAATATTTTAGGTATATCTTAATATCATCATGGAAATAACAACTTTACTACTAATAAATAAATTATAAAAGGTTGCTTATTATTGTTTCATCACTAAATGATAACTAAGCATTAGGCTGGTTACGTTTCTTGTCTATATTGTTAGTACTATTTACGTTTATTATATACTGTCTTTGTAGAAACTCACTTTTATAAATACAATACGAAATTGTCACTTTAAAGGTATATTGAATTATTATGCACAAAAACATTTTGTACAATTGTGTTTTCCATATAGATTTTGTTTAATGCACTATCTCTTTTATTTTTGTATTAAAATCTCATTATGTAATTGAACTCACCCATGTTAGAAATACAAGAGAATTTTTTATATTAAGAACATTGAAGAAATTCAGAAATTTCTTTAATGAAAATTCATCTGTTTTGTCTGCATACTAGTTGTTTTTGGGGACAATTAACATACTAGAATTAAATGTTGTTGAATTTCAATTTAATATTTTGTACAACCTAATTTTAAGAGTCTCTTCAACAAAATATTTTTAAGCTTCAAATTTTGATAGATATAATTCATAATGTAAAAATCATATTTTAGAAGCCTTTTATGTTCATTTTTTTTTCTGTTAGTTTGTTTAAAATTCTTCCAAAAAATTATGTATTCTGCTAATTCTACCTTTTAACTGCATAATCTAATTTCTAACATAAAACAACATTGGCATTTTTTTTTCATGTTTGCAATACTTTAAATATAAATTTAAATATTTTATTTTTTCTTCTCAGAATTAAATGTTTAATTAATTATGTTTCTGATTTCCCTGAAATCAGCTTTGCCAGTTATGATTTATGTTGACAAATGTTGAATTTCACTACTTTTCATATTTTATTAATTTTTGTATTAATATAGATAGTGATTTGGATTGAAAAATATCTGTATCTTTAATAATGACTTTTATCAATAACTCTTGTGCATTTCCAGAATTTTTATGCATTGTATTATCATTGGAATTTGTTTAAATATTCTTTCAAGATTGTTATGTATATTTGTATTTGAAAATAGAATTAAAATATTTGTTAAACATTTATTATGAAGATAAAAAGATTATGGCAAAAAATGGACTTGATTGGAAAGATAATTTTTTAGCTATTAAGATGAAGCAAAAACCATGTTAATATTTATGTTAACCATGTTAAATAATAAATACCATGTTATAAATCCATGTTAAATAATTATAAAAATATTTATTATTTTCCTTTATTAAAATTTAATTTTTATTTGCATATGAAAGTGTGCTTATAACTCTAAACTTTATTGTAACAGTGTAAAATATATCTGTACAAACAGCAAGGATTTTTTAAACCTGATTTATGGGTATTCATGTGTACTGAAAACAAATAGGATTTTTACTTTTACTCATTATATCTTGTTTGGAAAATTGTTTATAGTTTTATTGTTAACTCCTTAACCAACAAATTATTACGTATTCTCTTATCTATTAGTATTATTGGATTCTACTCTTTCTTAAGTACCAGAAACAAGGATATTATACATGGATCCTTTGTTAACCAGGAGATAATGAACCAATTTAAGGTTCATGCAAATTACTTATTGATATTCCTAAACTTTTTCAGATTAAAGTTCCTATAATATTGTGTATTTATACACCACATGAATTTTTGTATGAAAACAAATATTAATTCCCCCCCCCCTTTCTTATAATTCTTTTGATTGATAAAAAACTTTGCTTTTTAAATATTTTATAATTCAGTTATAATAATTTTTTTTTTAAAATTAGAAGAGATGGAGAAAAACTATTTTCAAATTTAAAATCAGCATATTTGAAAACTTTAATTATTTCAGAGCTGAAACAATTGTTTTTTGTTGTTATGTGTAATATAAGAACAAACTTTATTATGTTTAATAAAAATCATATCAGCTATAATGAAGAAAAAAAAACCATTGTGTAATAATTAAAACAATAAGTTAAAAATCTTTATTTGCTTCCTTTATTCATTGAGAGTTAGAATAATAAACACAAATATGATAAATTGACTAAAAATTAATTACATTTTTCAATGCACTTTCTCTAAAATGTGTTGGTTTAGCTGATTTAAGCAAAAATCTACTTTGATTTTTTTTTTAAATCTTACTCTTTGACATCTCTATAAAACACTGATACTATGGAGATTTCGAATCTTTTTTAAAATTTATTTCTAGAAGGCATTTCTTAATGAATTTTTCATAGTGACTTTAACACGTTATTTATTATTTTATTTTCTAGGGTATTTTATATACTATTACAGATGTGAAAGAACTTCATGAATGGATGGTAAAACATTTGGATGCACATCCTCTTTTTCAAAAGATCCCGCAGGATGAATTAGTAAGAATTTCTTAGTAACCTTTATTAATTGGGAAACCATTTTCAAACAATTTATATTCATTGAAAAGGAAAAATGATGCTTTGGAGCTCATTAGTTTAAATTAAGAGTGTGCTACCCTGTTAATATGAATTAATGCAAATGTATTTGGGAACAATTATAACTTTTATTTAACTTTATGGAAGATTATGATCTTTAAAATGGCTTTAAACTGCATAAAAAGACTAACATTTTAATTTGTGATTTATAACTAAAAATTATCATCAAAATTATAATTTAAAAGTTTGAATTATTTGAGAACTGTTATCAAAAAGTTGAATATTGTTTAATTTTTGAAAAAAATTTTAAAATTATGGAAAGTAATCTCTCTCTCTTTATATATATATATATATGCATACATTATTGCTTGAATTTTTTATTAAAAATTTTGGCAATAATAATATTTCCAAAAACTACTGAAATATCGATATTTTACTTTTTTTTAAAAAATTGATTAATGAAGTATTAATTCTTTTACTTAAAAATAAAATAGTATTTCGGTTATTAACTCAATAGATGGCTCTCAGGACCTCCATTTTTTTTCTTCTCTGCGTCATGCAGTGTTGAAATCAAATAGCAGATAGAATATATAATTAAAATTTCTTCACCTGTTGCTGGTATGTTCTTTCCCTTTTTGTTTTCTTAATTAATTTTGTGGTTCGTTTTAATTATTGGTTGAATATTCTTAAGTAATTTTATTTCATATATTTTTGTTTTATATGGTGATGTTTTCAATGTTGCTTTGTTTTGTGTTTTTGCTGTTAAAATTGGTGTGTCTCTTTTGCCTTAATTTTCAAATAATGAGGGATCAATACTATTGGATTTTCTCCGATTCCTCACAGAAAAAAAAAACCCCTTATTTTGAATCCTTGCCTGAGGGTGATCCTTGAAAAAGTCTTCAGGCTGGAATCTTTTTCTATTTGTTGTAATTTTGATTATATTGTATTCATTTTCTGTTCATTTCCTTGTGTTGCTAATTTATATATATATGTGTGTGTGTAACATAAACATATGAATAGAAAAATATTAAAAGACAAATAATTAAAATTTATTCTAAAAAAATTCCATACAACTATTCATCTGATCTTTTAAATAGACAATTAAAAAAATGTGTCGATAAAAACTAATTTAAAATTTTAAAAAATGTGTAGAAGATATCGTATTTTATTAAATACTAGATTTTTTATATTCCTCATGAAAACGGAAGAACTTGAGATAACCAGGGTGCGTAGTGTCATGAAAAGCCATTATAAAGTGCTTACATTTGAAAATCATTTTCAAGCACCTTAAAAGTGCTTAATTTTGGAAGAACGTCCTTAAAAGTGCTTAATTTTCACAGGAAGTGCTAAGAAAATATACCTTTTTTTTTTTTAGTCTCCGCATAAATACTCCCTTTTGTTTCCACATTCGATGAATGTGCTGAATCTATAACAATCACAATGTTAGGATGACGGTTAATGAATATTTTTTCCGCTTGTTTATTAACCATCGGGCATCGTATTGAAATATTGGAATGGTTACTCCGAAAGAGCGAAGATATGCCGAACTCGTTGCAACCCGAAAAATGTTGGAACTTCTTTTGCATTTAGTGTTCTAACTAGCGAGTAATTTATTTTAATTATGCCTGATAACTTTATGTTCCAATTCTTAAAGACTGCGCTGATTAGCTCCGAACGTCGAAAAATAATGTGGTGTGAAAAAGAAGTGTGTAAATGAAATAAATGTTATCCAGTCATTTTTATTTTTATTGTTGTGAAGAACTTAACATATCCTTTCATCATTTTTCTTAATATATTGTTTCGTGCTATCTTTTGAACGAAAGGAATTTTACTGTGCGATTTTTTTCTGTTTCTAAGTTCCTTTTTTGTTGAATTATACTGGATTTTATACATACATTTTAATGCTATTTTATATCTTTAAAAGTAATCTTTGATAAAATTTTCTGTGAAAAAGTTCACATAAATAAATAAACCAGCGCAAAGAACTAATTTGTGTTCAGATTTGGAATAATATTTTCCCATTGTGTCCTGCAGCTCTTGAAACAGAGAATAAGTCATTTATTTGTTAAAAAAATATTTTATAGTTGTTTTAGTGCTTCATAATGTGAAAAAAGTTGGAAATTTCGTCTTACCCCAATATTTAAAAAATGGATAAAAGTATAGTTTTTTTTTCTTCGGTTCATGAACTAAATAATGTATCCCTTAAGCTATCTGCAAACTTAAGTAAATAATTTGATAAACTTCTAAATTATGAAGAAAAAAAATTGTATCGCTATTTGGGGGGGGGCTATTTTTAAATAAATTTTGTCATTTAAATGATATAATTTGGCTTCATAGATGTTCTTCCCTATTTTTTTTTATGCAGATATTCAAAATATAACTATATTTGAACGTTTTTCAAAAAAAAAAAAATCATTCCAAACATAGTCATAAACCTTAAACATTAAATAATAATTATTATTATCTAAACTTTAAAAGTTAAAAGTAATGACTTTTTTTTTTCTTTTTTTGCAGCTTGAACATTCTTGAACAAAATTTCTTTTGTTCTTTCTTGGAAAACATTCTTTTTGTTAATATTCTATGAACAAAGATTCTTTAGAACATGGCATTGCACTGTCATCAATTTTTGTGATAGTTTTGCCAGTCTTATAATGGTAACCATTTAAAGGTACTGAAATTTTAGCTTAACCGCTAAAAGTTTATTTATTATTATTTTGATTTACCAATGGGATGACAGTTAAAATGGCAGATTTCAAAGTGGACAAATGCTTAGGACGGTTGAACCTAGAGGGCACTGCAAATGCGGCAACTTGTCGCTACTGGCGATAGCTAGGATCGAACCTGGGACCTTACCAGATGACATGACCACAAGACTAAAAGTGATCACTCAGTCTTGAATATGTGATCTGGCTTATAAAGCTTCCACTACAGACTCCCCACTGCGGAACGATTTTT
Source organism: Argiope trifasciata (assembly GCA_026543055.1). Taxonomy (NCBI): domain Eukaryota; kingdom Metazoa; phylum Arthropoda; class Arachnida; order Araneae; family Araneidae; genus Argiope; species Argiope trifasciata. The sequence goes on from JAPMOQ010049361.1 coordinate 1,406,853, forward strand.
TGTTCCTTTATTTATATTTGTTATTGTAAATTTATATTTTAAAAAGTGATGGCAACACCCACTTTTGTTTCTTTTAAAGTTTTGATTATGTCATATATATTTAATTTGTGAAGTAGTATTGTATTTTATGGTCAATAATTTGTCTTCCATCAAAACTCAAAGAAGTGGTAGGTACAACTTTGATATATACCCCCAAAAATTACGAGCCAAATCTGGTACTCCCTACGGACTATTTAGGGTTGCTGTTTCTTGTTTTGGTGTTGCCAATTTAGGTTTTTTTTTCAGCTTTCTGGTTTTCTAAATTGTGTATAATCTGTTATTCAGTGACATTTATTTGTATTTTTTATGTATTCATTGAATTATTTTTTCGTTTTTATGTATTCATTGTATTATCTTGGCGAGAAAAAAGAGGCGTCAAAAATAAATACTTTACTTTGTGAGAAAAAAAGTCGCCAAATTTCCGATTTGGGGATGTATATCAAAGTAGTTCCAAGTGGTATTCTTGAAGAAGCAATAAGAACGATTTGTTCTGAAAGAATGAATCCTTTTCTTTTGTCATCTCCTAGTTATTCTTTTTCAAACAATTTTTGTGAAAGTGAATTCTGAATTGGAAAATAATAAAAGAAAAAGGCAGTTGTGTTCTGGCTATGAAGATCTATGTTTGTTTTAATAAAACCTTTTTTCTATATCACGAAATTGGCTAATTCCGATATGAAATAGAGTCTAAATTAATTATTTTAATGTCTAGGACAAATCTGCCCGCATGACACTGCAGATAGTTCAATTGAGAAAATTAATTAGCCTAATTGCCAAATAAATTATTTTTTAAAAAATACCAATTCTATTAATTATGAGTTATTGGAATACTATGAACAATTTATCAAGTATACTTGTTCATGTTTTTACCTGTTTCATCATACTCTCTGAGTTATTACAGCAAATATAAACGTCAATAATGAGTAAGGCCGAAAAATAAAATAATGCAATTTTTGGATTATAACCATATTACTAACCACTCTTTATTTAGCGAGAAGATTTTGCTAAAAACCATTTTCTTTGTGCTCGAAGATTTTCAAACAATATGCAAATCCCTCATATAACAATCTATAATTTTATATTCAATTTTTCTTCCCGTGAAAGCTGTGAAACGACACCATTTATGAAGATATGTAATTTTCGTTGTTTTTTATGTAATCACAATTGATCTTTCATTATAAAGTATTTCACCTGTTTAACATTTTTGAAAATTGTCTGCATACTTTTTTTGAGTGTGGAGTGGTCTTTAATGAATGAAAATGAATATTTAATAAAATTAATGTGCTTTTATCGAATCCATTAGTAATAGAACTGAAATTTATAAATAGCCAAGCTGAGAAAGCAAAAAATCCCCGATCTGCTTTAGCTGTAATGTTTCTCAATTCAAAGGGAAATTATAAGTCCTGTGGATGGAGCAATCAGTCAGTTATATGCATTGTGAATTTTTTTCAATCTGTACATCACTTATTTGACAATCCCCCCCCTCCCCCCCTCCCCTCCTTTTTTTCATGGAGAGGAAACTCCTGAGGTGTAAAAATGTCTAAGTTAGATGAAAAACGTTCTTTCTTCTGTCTGCTGCAGGTTTAGAGTCTTAATGGTCAAACTGCCACTGATATTAATCATAAATTTTTCCCTTTTGTTTAAATAAGCCGGTAGAGATGTAATGCCAAGAGTCATGAAATAGATTTCAATAATCAATGAAAATGTATTTTCAATTGAAAATATGTAAACATTATATATATATATACTGCAACTATAAAATTTACACTGTTAAGTTTACACTGCAATATGTGTGTGTGTATGTGTAAACATATTCTAATTAATTCTAATCTAATTTAAATCCTAATTAATTTCTAATAATTTATCTTAATTTAGCCCATAGTAACTTCATTCTAAAAAATTCTCTTATTTCCTGAAACGATTCCATTTCTCTACTTCATTTATTCAAGAATTGCTTTGTAAAGTTCTTTAGCGATTCTCACAGTGAGAGTGAATGATAAAAGTGGCTGACTTTACAAATACTTTTTAATAAAAGGTCCCTGTGTTTCCCTTATCATGGGATCGAAATGTGTCAGAAATCCCTATGAGAATCTTAATAATAGATTGGCTCTATAAACAATATTTACCCTATATGTTATATAAAACGAGGGAAAATTAATTTCTCGCTTTTCCATCACTTCTGTTTGTCCACGCTGTTTGTAAATATGCTTGCTTTTCTCCAGAGATGGAATAAAGTGAACTTTAAAATGAAAAGTCTCATGTATTCTTCAATGTCTTTGAACCTGTGTATATATATATACACAGGTATTATATATATATAACTACAAGTATTATGCGAGGCAACATTATTGCAATGTAATTAGGGTATCTTTTGTTTTAATAATTTATTTTTCTCCACCATTTCAGGCCAAAGATCCTGTTGTTGATAAAATTTTTGAGAGCTCAGAAGAAGCTAAGAAGGTATCCAGAAACAAAGGTGACAAATTTCTCGCTGTCTATATGAGAATCGAAGATCCTTTTTCTGAAACAGCTGTAGCATCTGAAAGTTCTCTGCTGTCGTCCGATTGTGAAACAGTTGTCTATGAAAATAGTATAATGTCTTGAAATAAATTGTATATTTTTTTTTTGTATATTTTTCTATCTATCTTTTTTTTCTTTTTTGAATCTCTTGATTGTTACATCTTTTAAAAAAAATGAATTATCTACATTTATTAATTCGTCATAAAATTTATTATGCTAGATTGCAGACTATTGAAAACTCAAAAGTTCTCTTAATTGTAGAAGTTTACAAAAGAATAGGAGAGTGCTTGTAATTCTTTTTTTATTGCATTCTAGTCTAACCATAGGAAACTAATGATGATAATAGAACATATATTTTAAAGCACAGTTCTGTTTTTGGATATGGTTTTTCAAATTCTTAATTTTGAAGCAAAAGAAAAGAAAAAAATTGTTTGCTAGTGCTACCTACCATAAACTCAAAAAAAAAAACAATCTATGATGTAATATAATTCCAGAATATTATTGATTTTTGCTTTTATTTTAATGTAATGTTTGTTTATGAATATCTTCTCCTTTCAACAGTTCAAAAGCTCCCAAAACATTTGCAGTACAAACTTTTTTTTTAAAAAAATGCATTGGATTATCTCAATATTATAGAAGTACTGTTTTTATTCATTTCTCTGATTCATTCCTTCAGTCAAAACTAATTATGTTTATAGGTTTACAAACTGGTTGTAATAGTAATGCATACACCTTTTTGAAAAAAATTTCTAATTTATGAAAAAATGTAGAATAATTTATGATTTTTCTGCTATTAGCTTTGTCGACAGATTTCTCAATTGATGGAGCTTAGACAATCAAGACTACTGCTTGAAGTGACCGAATAAAGGGGGAGAGTGAAATGATCAATCGAATATTTAGTTCAGAGACAGATTTATTTGATGCAATGAATGAAATCCTCATGATTTATTAATACTGGCAAAGGTAAAAATTCTTTCAGTACACTATCTAGAATGAAATGATTTATTTATAAAACCTAAATCATTTATTGTTCATAAAAAATTCTTGATTGTATTCTTCTTATCAAAATTAACACACAAATGTACAAAAAGAATGCTTTGTATAATCATTGCTGGATTTAAGACTTATCATGCAATTTGTTGATAGCTATGAAATTTCTTGGTTATGCATATTGCATATGCAATTAATGGCTGCTTTCTGACCATGAGGTCTTTTTTTTAATGCTTAACCATTTTATGTCAGCTATATTATAACTAAATGTCAAAAATAATGATTTCCCCACCATTTCAAAAATTTTGAGCACTCTCTTCCTATTTTAGTTAAGTTTATTTATTTAACATAATAATTTGAGGCAACAAAAATGTTATTTTGTAGACAACTCTTCTAATTTTGAAGATAGTAAAGACAGTACTTCAGTTGAGGAGATTCTTCACTGCCCTGGTATCCTTTCTTAGCAGAGTGAGCAAAACTGTGGCTATTTCTGTATTTTTCCTATGTTTAAGATAGTGGTTCTATACATTCTCTTCCCCATGTTTTAATATTTTTTTTCTGTTCCTATCGTATAATATCAATGTAGTAGTTTTAAATTTGACTTAATATGGCTTACATGTCTTTGAAACAGCTTAGTTGTATCTTACTTTTGTGCATAATTGTTAAAACTGATGTGAAAAATGTTTTTTGTTATGTTATGTATAGTAATATAAAGATGGATGAATATAAGAGAAATATAAACATAAAAAAGCTATCATAGTTCAGAAAGGAAATAAAGGACATTTCGTGCACATACTTTCAAAGTAACAATATAAAAAAAGCAACAAAGATAATTGATAAGAGAGATTACGGTGTTGTCAGAGCAAAAACTGAAATCCATAATTACGACGGAAGATCAGAAAACTAGATTTCTTTCATTTTTGAAGACGAAAATGCACTTGCAGAAATGAATGACATGCGGTATGAAACTCACAGAGGTTTTTTTAAAAAATGAGTCTACTTAAATGTAACATCTTTCATGTGCTGATCTTATTGTCATGTGTAAGATAAAGCATCCTCAACAGCATGCCTGTCTTTTTATGAACTTTTTTCTCCCCGAAACTTCGTCAGTTCTCAGTAACTGGGAACTTTTAGCCGCGTTGCACATGTCTGTATTTATTGGAGTACGGCCGTCGTTGCGATGTCTTCGACGTGTCATATCTAAATCGAATTCATTCATTGTTTTAAATTATATCGAACATTTTATCTTCAACAGAGGACGCAATTTGAATTTTACGGATGTAATATGAATTTTTTCCTGAAAAACCGGAAATTGGAAAAATCAGCTTTCAAAATAAGCGCTGTGAAAAATATTCCCCCTATCAAAATATAATATTTGAGATCAGTGATAATTAATTTCTCCCTCTTCTTGCCTTTTTCGCTCTTGTTAGTCCCCGTGAGAGATGGGCTGCGCCTTCTTAAAAATTAATTATGCCTTCCTGGAATGGATTAAAGCGAACTTAAAAAAGGCAACTATCTTCTAATTCAAAAATTACATGATTGCATATTTATATATATAGAAAACATTGCTAATAATTACATATATCTAATATTTTTGTATTAAGTTAATAAGGAAATGACAAAAACTTATGCTACAATGAAATGTTGCTGTGTTACAGCACTCCAATGGATTCTTGTCTGCAGAACTATATAATTACCTATTAATAACGATTAGATTAAATTTATTTTTATCTGGAAATTTATTGTATTTGTGGCTGCACGTCTGTCATTTGCTGTTATTAATCTGTTTGCAATTAGCTATAATTTGTAGTTGGAGTCGCGTGTGGGTCCTCAGTGTTGCTATTGGCGATAGGGAGGATCGAACTCGCGATCTTATGGTTGGTAGCCAGACGACATGACCAAGTGATCTCTCATTTTTGAGGATGTTGTCTGGCTTGTAAAGCTGCCACTACATATTCTTTTTTATCAGCTTGTTTCAGGTTAAGTTCTAATGAATAAAAGCTTTAAATAAAACACACTTGTATGAACAAAATTTCTGATATTGCATGCTTGTGTTTTCTGATAAGTGCATGTTGGAATTCTTTGATATTATTAATGTTAGAGGATGATCACGTGATTATGATTACTTTACAAGTAGTCATAATTTTAAGTTTTATTATTTATCTTTATAAACAATTCTTCATACAATTTAAATCTAAAAAAATATTTTTCTTTTGCTTATCAGTGTATGCTTCGTTTCATGTTTCATTCATTTTGAGAAAATTATTATTTCTACATCTCTTTACGTTGTCATGTGATGAATGGATATTTATTTATTTGAGCCTTAGGCATAACTGGGAGCTAGATGTTCGTGGGGTAATAGACGTTAACCGTTTCCTCAATCCTAACTATCTTTTTTTTAAACTTTTGGTTGATCATTTTGTTAATAGTTAATGTTTTCTCTATACTTTAACTTTATGGAAATTTTTTTAAATACATCTATCATTGAAGTTTGTTTTATATAATATTATGCAGCTTTATTCATAATTACAAGAGATAAGCATTAATCCATTTTCTTTACAAGAAAACACATGGCATTTGAAACACATTAAATCTAATACATTTATACGCCAGTTTATTGCAGAATTCTCTAGGAGCAGTCTTGTAAGTATAGCTTTCTTACAAATTTTTCTTATGAGAAGCTTTTGATTTTAGTGGGCTTTATAAAAGGACCATCCAACAGCATAATTAATGTAATCTGATGAATCATGAACGAACTTGTCGGCGCCACTTTTTACATACTTAAAATTGAACTTTATATTTCTATTCGGTAAATAATATTTCAGCTTGAAAAGTAAAAATTTAATTTTCAGTTTTTTAAAAATAAAATTTCTAATACAGGAATATAAATGTATAAACTGCCATAAAATCATTAAAACCCATTTCCTGAGTCAACGAAAATGAAATCGAAACTAATTAGGTCGAAATTAAACAACAAAAAGTTCACAAAAATGAAATGATGAAATAGTAGTAAAATAGATGGCGTTCAAAAATTCCATTTATCATTTTTCTTTCTCTGTCTGACTCTGTACTATAATTGAAATGGCAGTTGGGGTGATACTTCTTCTCCAGTTGCTGGTATGTTCTTTTCCTTTTTGTTTTCTTAATTAATTTAGTGGATCGTTTAAATTTTTGCTTGAATATTCTTATTTTATATATTTTTGTTTTTTAAAATTGGTAGGTCTCTTTTGCCTTAATTTTCGGGTCACGAGGGGTCAATACTGTTGGGCGTTGTCCGATTCCTCACAGAAAAAATCCCTTATTTTGAATCCTTGCCTGAGGGTGACCCTTGAAAAAGTCTTCAATCCGGATTCTTTTTCTATTTGTTGTAATTTTGATTCAATTGTATTCCTTTATATATATATATATATATATATATATATATATATATATATATATATATATATCCATCCTCTTTGCTTGGGACCTTGTGGTAGTTGCTCCCTATATGTGTTAGCTGTAATTTTAATATTCAGTATTGTCTCTTTTGTGAGTTTGTTCTAAAGGTAAAGGGAAGAATATCACTTTTGAAAGACGTTAGAGACAAACGAAACAGTGATTCATCTTCAAACCATTTTTATTTTTATAAAATCTTTTTTACAAAAGTATAATACCATCACAAGTAACCTTTTCTAATTTGTCATTTCAACATACAAAATGCATCTTCAGATACTTAAAAATAGTAGTATTATAAAAATAAATTCCACACGAAAATAGAGTTTTGCTTTCAACTTGCAGTTTTGCATTATTTTTAAAGACTTTTTTTCAAACTAGTTGCCGATAAATGTAGTGCAAAACTGAAAGTTTCTTAAATAAATAAAAAGCACATTTCTAGTGAAATAGTTCATCATAATAGTATAAAATATTATGCAGAACTTGGAAGTTCGCAAATTTACAAATGAAATGTCAATGATTATAAATAATAATGATCAATGTAAATGGAGATTTTGTAACAACGATCACATTCTGCGCCAAAATATAAATAAATATGTCATCCCAAGCACATACAGCAAATGTTACATAAATAACAACACAAAGCATTACGATCACAATAAACCTCATTATGCTACAACACTTCACCACTTTGTGAAATACACCACTTATTTCTATTAATCTCAGACAAATAAATAAACTGGTGCATAAACATAGATTTAAAATGCAATAATAAAGTTAATATTTTATTTTTCATTTGAAATAAATAATTTATTGGGTACTTTTCCGTTAGCCGTGCGCAGCGAGAAATCGCCAAATATTGCAGAATTCCGCCAAATTTCTTACAACAGTCATTCGCTGCTTCACTTGATGACTTGGCGTTCACATTGGCGATATTTGCTTCCGAATAACGGTAAAGTACCATTTTATCGTTATGTTTCTTTAAAATAGGCATTTTAATTTCCATATAAATACTTTATATGTGGTTAAGATAAATGTGCAACACTCTGTGTGTTTGATGTGCAACACTCGAATAGACTAGCATCCGAATAATGTATAAAATATAAATATCTGTTTTAACATTTCATTATATTTCAAATTAGGAACAAGTATCAGATAGAATTTCAAGTCGTCGTATGCAAATGAACGTACACAAAAACACTGAAATTGAGCAGTTGGAGAATGCAAAGTTAGTTCAAAACCCGATTGAATCTAGAAAGTTGAACGGAAAAAGCTATTTGTTCGTTTGTTTGTTTTTTAATCTTTGGCAAACACGAGAGGACAGACGGACATAAGAAAATGAGAGATGCAACTATGAAAAATAACTTAATTGAAAAAGCGGAGAGATGTAGACACTCACACAAATATCACTCAACTCATAAATAACAAGGAATCCTCCTGTTTATTTATAAGTCACAAAAATGAGGGAACACGAAATGCTTGGTTCATTACATCATAAATATCCGCAGAAAACTCGGCTTATGCATACAGTTTAAGAATGAGAAAGCGTATCTTTTCCTAATTATATGCGTGCGATGAATGCCTTATTATACGAAGAGGACTTTTTTTTTATAGAGATGTTTTTATTCTTGTTTAGAGCGCTGTTTGTTTGTGTCCTTTTCAAGCATTTTTTCTTAACAGAAAAATTGAAATCTCAGCTTGCATTTTCTTGCACTTTTCTCTCGGATATTATTTAAAATCGCGATTATAGGGATTTTTTTTTGTCAATCTAAGAAAATTATTATCATGCTGATCAATTGAACTGCAAAAAGGCTTTACCTTTATATTTTGACCGGCGCTTTTTACATAGATTTTTTGGTTTATTAATTCTACAAAATAAAGAGAAGAAACGTATATTAACATAACGAAACAATGCTGTAATTAGACAGTCATTTAACATTTCCATTAGGTTTAGTTATTTTTAAACTACCTTTTACATAATTTGTTTTCCAGCAGAGGTCTTATAACGGTTTATTATTAAAAATGCATTTTTTATAAACATTTGAACAACGATAACAGATGGTTATTATCATATTTATGCTTATATACAAAACAAATAAGAATCGTTTATGAGGGAATAAAAAAGTGGAATGGGACTTCTGTAAGAAGACTGTGGTTCAAAACTGGTGTTCTTTAGAAATGTTATAATTTTAAATTCTGTTCTACTGATGCAATAAATGCGTGTTTCAAAACGAAAACCTTTATTCTACATTCAGTTTTTCTGATATCTTGTTTGATTTAGATTGTCATGGAACTCTGTAAAAGCATTCTTCATAACAATACCATATGGGAAAGTACTGAATGAGTTTTTATTAGTTATAAGCAAGCTTAGCCAAAGGGACGTGCAGTGAATTCACATATTTTCATTGTAAGATGTCATTTTTTAAAAATAAACTTCAGTCGCATTCTTCATGTATAAAACGCAGATCAGATATATACTTTTTGACCCACCCACCCTCTAAAAATAAATTTCTTTTGTACATTACAGCACACACAAGAAATTGCCGCGATTTGCAATTCTACAGCCGACTCTTTAAAGCCGAGTTCCAACGACCGGAGAATCTTCAGGCGGGTCACGTGCTCCCCCTTTCGACCCCTCTTGCGGTTTACTGAAATCCTTTGATGCCTGCCTTTTTTACCGACAAATGTGTCGGTAGAATCGACAGGCATCAAAGGAGCCCAAAAAACCGCAAGAGGGGTCGAAGGTTGAACGCGTTGAAGCGGCGTTTCTACTACCTATACCCCGCCGGCAGACGAACCACGCGTTCCCCATCGACCCCTCTTTCGGTTCTCTTTGATGCCTGTCGATTCTATCAACAATTTGTCGGAAAACTGCCCAGGCATCAAAGAAGTCCAGAAAACCGCTATAGGGGTCTGAAGGGGGGACGCATTCTCGTCTGCAGAGGGTTGCAGATCGTATAACCGCGGCTTAATGTTGCCCTCTGGTTGTCTGCACCAAGCATTCCGTGTCCCCTTGGGGCGCAACCCCTTCAGTGCCTCCTGTTCATGAAGTACTGCGAGGCGAAGGATCGTGCGCTGTGGGTGGTGGAGTCGTCGTCCAGCTTGCTCCTCCTCCTCCGCTGCCAGAGGATGGCCCAGGCGAGGATGAGCAGCAGCTGGGCCACCAGGAACATGGAGGAGGCCACGATCAGACCCACCAGATTCACGCAGGTGCTCTCCTTCTTCAGCTCCTCTGCGGGGAAAAAAGGAAGGGGATTAGTACTTGGAACGGCAAAAAAAGAGAAAATGCACTCTTTTATCTCTTGAAGATAACGTCTCCAATAATGTGGTGGATTGGACTGAGTGGGGACCGAGCCTGTGATGAGTCGCGTCACTTAACGATCGCCAGTGTCTGTCACTAACTTATTAAGACACCACTACAATAAAGTTCCCAAGTTTGAAAACTGTGAGCAAAGCGCCATTTTTAAAAATTTGTTTCTGTGATGGATGCACATAGTTCGTAAATGAGAAGTTATTTGTGTTTACAAAGAACTTTTCTGAGGTTCCATTATCGAGGGTACTTTTTGCTTCACTTTTTTTTATGTCTTTCATTGTTTTATTCATTTTGGAATGAACTATTTGAATATATCTTTTACTAGACAAAAGTGGTTTAGTGAATGGCGAGCGAGCGAAGCGATCCAAGAGGAACTGCATTAGCAGTTCCTGGGGGTCGGCGAGCAGGGTGGAGCTCCCCTAGTGTATTTATAATTTCTTATCACTGGCAGAAATGCATAACTAATCTCTTACCATCAGGAGAAAAACCCTTGTAACCCTAAAGATGAGTTCACACGAAGCTTATTATTGCCCACAATCGTTGCCTCTCTGCTGTTGTCCCGGCATTGTCCTCGTGCGAATACTTGAGACAACTTTTATCCGGAAGGGACAATCATTTGCCATTGTCACGTTATTTTCCGGAAGTAGGCTTGTTCTTCTATTGCGGACAATAATAAGCCTCGTCTGAACCAACCTTAAAAGTAGGGGTCAGTCGGCTTAAAAACGGGATGTTCTATTACATTTTGGGTGTGAAGGAAAGGGTTGTATTTATTTTGGCGCCAAAAGAACCGGTTAGAAGTATCATTATTATTTGAAAAATCGTCGGTTAGAATCGCCATTTTGCCTCATACAGAGTTAATTTGATTGATCACATGAACATTCAAGAAAATATCAGACTATTTTGTTACTATCCAATGGTTTTTATTTCATGGACGGCAGCCTTTGGTCTTAAAAAACTTAGTACAAAAGCAGTTGAAGAAAGATCGTTGAAGACCTTCTTATGCAAGATATTATTTTAAAGCTTAAATAACAAGGAATTTCCAAGTTTATCTGCTATTTAATTTAATTTAATTGTCATATAAATACATCTCTATAAACACAAGCGAAAAGAATTTCTCGCCTAATGAAGCGCTTTCAGTGAGCCAAATGTTGAGGTCTGTTTTAATGCCCACTTTCCTCTTTTCTTAGACTCGTCTACTGTAACGTCTCGATCTGGTCTGATCAATAAAAGGGTAGCGTTTTAATCAAATTACTTTATTTACAGCTTTAATTTACTGAAAAAATACTATTTATCATCTAGGTTAAATGAAAAGTCCCACGTGGAACACCACAAGAATAGTTCGTCGAAATATTTTGGAGAAACTCACGAGAACAGCTAACCGGCCGTCAAAGTCTTGCGCTGGTACCGGAGTTAGCTCCAGGAATCCACCGAATTCCACGGGTGAAATCTTCTCTCGAACGCTCTGCTTTCGCCGATCTCTCCTCTCGACCTCTTCACCAAAAAAAAGACTCCTCGTCTCTTTTTTTCTCTCTCTCCAAAACCCTCCAATTTTCTCTCTTCCTTGGACTGCATCTCTCATCCACATTGGAGCGTTTGGACTGCCGATTCTCCAATCGTCGTTCTGCAACAACTTCATTGGTCTACAGTTGACAGCAGGAACGTTCGTGGTCCACAATGCAGGATACACATCTGTGTCGCAGACACGATAAGTGTACGGGTGGTCCTTTATCTAGACTCCCTCTAAAGGGCCAGCTGTCCGTTGTTAAGGGCCAGTTACACGGCCTATACCCCGTCTGCAGACGAGCCACGTGCCGTCTCGTGGGGCGCGTGAAAAAAATAAACCACCATGCTCAGACCGGGGAGAAGCTGAATAATTACACTACTTACGGCAACCCTGTTCAGGGTTTTTGTTGTGACGGTAGGACAGCGGTCAGCCACAGCCGACAGCGGTCGGCCACAGCCGAATGCTAACTGCATAGGAGAATTGGGAGACTCACCAGTGATGTCGTCCCTTCCTCTCTTGTGGGTCATCTTGTCTTGCTTCTCGAATCCGAACTTGTCCGTGATCTGTATCGTCTGCACGACCACCACGTCGTCCTTCTCGGCCACCCTCTCCATGCCGTAGGGGGCAGTGCCTCTTCGCTTCCTGCGACCCATCGAAGAGAAGTCCCGGGTCTGGCCGTGCGTCTTCACGCTGCAGTCCACCTGCAAAACGCAAAGTCTTTTGAACAACACTAGCTATTAAAATTTTGATGTGTGTGTACGAAACACTATCGAATAATGACAAATCAAAAAAATTAAACCCAAAAACTGTACATTTAAAAATATATACGAAAAATATATAACATAAATACAACTGAATTACAAAAACACACAACTCGCGTAAAAACAATTTATTTACATTGAATGCCCTAAATAAAACGAAAGAGCAAATCGAGTCCGGTCCAATCCATTTTATTTATGGATCGAGATGGAGACAGCTACAACAGTATTATACACACCATTTTTAAACTTTCAATTTAAATGAAAGCACAGTTGTAAACAATCACGCGTTAACGTTAACTCTCTGTTTGGCTTTTATAAAATAGTGCAATGTAATTGAATCGCATAAAATATACTGGCTATTACCGCGACTCTGTTCGCGTGGAAATTTTGATGTGTATGTACGAAACACTATCGAATAAGTACAAATAAAAAGATATCAAACCTCACCTAAAAACGACACATTTAAAAGTATGAGCATACACGAAAAATATATAACATAAATACAACTGAATTACAAAAACACACAACGAACGTATACACTATTTATTTACATTGTACGCCCGAAATACAACAAAAAAGCAAATCAAGTCCGGTCAGTTTTATTTATGTATCGAGATAGCTACAACAGTATTATACACATCATTTTTACATTTTCAATTTGAATGAAAACACAGTTGTCAGCAATCACTCGCTAACTTTCAACACCCGTTGGCGTAACGCACATGTCTGACTTTCCTACACCATTTGGGGTAACGCAGTGCTGATTAGAATTTTTTTTTATTATTTCCTTTAATTTTTTTTATTTCTCTTTTAATTTAAAAGTTCTTCAGAATGAATCCGAAAAATGGATTCACTAACGGTATTTGGTATTAAATACATCAAACACTAAAAATATAAATAGAATCGTTTGAAATGATAGATTGATTTTCTGCTAACCCTAACTGGGTTACTGTTGCAGAAAAAAAACAAAGCCCGAAGCCTTACTCTTCTTTGGCGGGATTTGGCCTCAGCTGTTTGGCACGAAAGTCAGTTTTCAGTGAATAAAAAATGAATCACTCAATGAACCGGAATAAAAATTAGCCTCTGTTCTCTTCCTGACTCTAATCTATCTTTGGGCTAAATTTCATACAATTCTGTTCTGGCGTGATGGAGTAACAAACATCCATTTAGGCTTTAACAGTAATAATATTAGTATAGATTTAATAACTGAACCCATTTTGGACTCTTCTCAAACCACAGATAAACTTTAGTTTTATGAATGGCTTCAGAATTTTTGCTAACGGCATCGAATATCCTGAAATGTTAAAAAAAGTGACTTATTTTCTCCATCGTAAAAAAAATTTTCCTTTTTTTTCTTTCTTTATTTACAAGTAAATAATTCTTACGAATGATATGTGAAATCAGCTTAACTTATTCTTTGAAAGCTAATATTTGAACTTTTCCTCTACATATCACCAGTGAGTTTCTTCGCAGCTCCTCAGGCAAATCTTCTTAAGTGAACGACTGCATTCCTTAATATCTTTGAATGTTATAAATTTCCATCTCTATCAATAAAAACGAATGTGTGTCTCTTCTGCCTTCCTAAACCGACTGAGAGGAAATTGGGTCAGGTTATTGCTTACACCTACGGGAGGGTTACAGGCATAATACATAATACAATAATTACCTAAAATTGTTTTTTCAATAAATTGGACCTCAATCGCAATTATTTTCCAAAGATTCATCTCCAAATAACTCACCGAAGAGACAAAATAGATTCAGTAGAAATGCTGAATTCAAGTTAAAGGTTCATATTGTATTGCGTACAATATCTATATTGTGTAACTATTCTACATGCAAGTCATTCTCAAAGGTAACAACTTTATGACTGATTATGCGAGAACATTTTTGGGAGACCAATCCTGGAGTTTTAAAAATGCAATTCATTTTTAAATTTTTTCGCAGTAACTACCAAAAATATTATGGTACAAATAATTTTGAACCATCTTAGTTTACAAGAAATGATCTTTTCAATTATATTAACGATTTTATGATGTAAAGGCCTTATCACACGGCAAAATATCTTCGGCGCTTTCCGTCAGCAAACGATAAGGAAAGTAGCGTCACTTGTGTCACGTCACTTCAAAGTTTCACATGATTAGTTGAATTTCGTTTGCGAACAATATTTCCTACAACATTTTCGAACTGGTTCGAAAAAGTTGTCGATTATGAAACTTCCTTGACCGGTTTTTGAGGGTAGAAACGGAAAAGTGCTGGCGAAATTTCACGGTGTGATAAGGCCTTAAATATATTTCCAGTGTTTAATCAACTTTAAAAGAAAATATTTTTATCCCATTTTCTAAAATTAAACTGAGAATTCTGAACGAATATGAAACGAATCGCGAGATACAATAAATAGTATCTTTCGTTGCCATTCTAAAAGAACAAGCTTTACAATTCTGGCTCTACAGCACAAATCTACTATATAAAAAAGGAATATTTGTTTGTTTGTCTGTTATATACTGTCGTGCCGTTCATTCACTCAGTTTCGATAAAACATCGCCAAATTATTGACTGATTGCCCAATATTATTGTTTTGGCGGCAGCAACGCTCTGGGTATCAGCTGATAAGTTATAAATTCGCTCCTTTATATGTGCCAAAGCAAAACTGGACAGATCTTTCGATTTTTCACGCACTGTTCGGAGCTAATCGTCCTGAAAGGTGTGATAAAAATTCTACTCCCATGAAATCTCGTCATTATATCTCAACCCTCGGGATACTTGAATACATTCGTTCGGGTATGATAGCATTCAAATTAAATTGTCTTGCTTGAAATACAAATCACCATCATGCTAAAAGGAGTAAAACATCCCAACTCCGAAATCATTTCTAAATGATGGAGAAACAAATTATAAACAGTTCTTGATCACTATTAACCTATTCAAAGAATGAGTCTGTTGAAATGTAAGAATCGGTAATCAATGTTAATAAAAGAAACAGCAAAAGTTCCTAAGAAATTAATTAAATGTGTCAATAAAAATACATTGATTGACTGTTTTCCAATATTTTAAGATACGTGCATAGATATTTATCAACACATTGACTGCCTGAAACGCGCCTGTGCCTTACGAATATTGTGGAATTGCACCAAACCATCCATGTTATTGACACCTTCTCCGACTAAAAAATAGCAAAGAACTAGATAGATGGCTCTGATATCAGGCGAGGTGGTGGCAGTGAACGTATTAAGAACAAAAAACGTCGGAAGTTTACCAAACATGTGAAGAATTTCTAGGTCGCTATGGTTCAAATATTATTTTCTTTTGAATGCTGGTGGCTGTTGCCTGGTGGTGAGGTCTCAGCTTCGGAACCGGAGGGTTTTCAGGTTCGAGGCCCGATTCCACCCAGAAGAACCGCCTTATGAGGGGTGCACTTTAAATCCGTCGGGGTTAAACCTCCTTCCGATGGTGTGTGGAGAGGGTAGGGTGCCAGCTCAGGTGTCACCCGAACGCGATTCAAAATGACGAGGTTTGTTCCAAAATAGCCCTACTGTTGCTTCAAAATGGGATGTTAAGATAACTAAACTGAACTTGAAGACTGGGGAGAAAGGTTATGCGCGGTGCAATGAATGGGTAGTGATTGACTGGTTGTAGAACTGAAAAATATTCGAGATCAAACTGGAAAGAAAGTACGTTTTATATTTCTCAGGGTACTAAAAGTGTAAAATTGATTAAGAATTAATGTTTCTGTGTTTTAATTATTTTTAATAATTGTTTTTTAGTTGATTATTTTATTTGTATGTTGTTTATTCTCTGTATACTTATTCCTATGTATAAATGAATACTGAACGTAAATGGCACAGTAGGCTCCAACCCATGAGTATGTTTGCAATGTGAGAGGTGAGATGTTTTTTGTAAAACAACCCTATCCGGTGCTGTTGTGAAACGGGTGCAAGCAAGCTCCGTCAGCGGCAAAAAGTTTCATCTCGTGCTTTCGTTGTGAGCGGCACTTTCTATTTTTCAAATATATCGCCGCATAAAGAAAGTTTGCCGCGAGTTCGGTGGCCGAATGGTCAAAGCACGCAATCCAAACCCAGAGTTTGTGGGTTCGATGCTCGCCATGGCTGTTGTATCCAAGGCATGGATTTTTAGTTATTGTTTCCTTATGCTCTCTAACATTCCAGGCCTTTCTTTGCTTTGCAAATTAATTGTCTCTCGCATACTCTGTTTTTGCACAAAAGTTGGTACCCACTCGTCGTGGACAACTTATCGTTCTTGTAAAGTGGCAAGTCGCAACTTTCCTTCCATAAACTTGTTTGTTAGTTCAAAGCTGAAGGTGTGTTTATTTAAATATTCGTGACAATATTATGTTTTTTCCTTGTACATATGTGATCGTCGTCCATGTTTTGTATATATATAATGTGTGTGTGTGAAAATAAACAAGAAAAAGTAAAAAAGAATTTTTTCCTTGAATGAAATACACACACCCTGCAACAACTTATCTAGGTATATTTGAAAACCAGGAGAAAACGAAAATCTTTCAATTTGTGCGCAGTAGAAAAATTTACTCTTAAAAGACTTATGTTATCTTTAAAATCTTATTATCTTTATCCTATCTTTTTAAGACTTTATTTATTTATTTTTTAAGATTTATTTTTTAAAGGACTTATTTTATCGCTGACACAATTTGGGAAGGAAAAAAAAAAAAAAAAACCCTGCGATATCTGAATTTTCAATACACGTCTTTAGCAATATCTTCGAGGAACTATGACCAACTTACCGGCTCGCAGTTGGGCAGGCAGGGAGTGACCAGAGCCTTGAACTGGACGATGTCCGAAGTGGGGAACTTGAAGGCTTCGAAGGGTGCGAGGAGGGTCTTCCCAGAATTCCCGGCTTTGCTCAGGCTGCCCATGATCGAAATATCCGTGGGACATCTGCACGAAAAATAATGTCACCTCAATTTCCTTTCGTAAGAGCGACATGGTTTCATTTCAATTTGCATTAAAGATATTAAAAGTTATAAATTTATTTGGGAAAAAAAAGTAATTTTAATTTGCATGAAAGATATTAAAAGTTATACATTTATTTGAGGGGGAAAATCTAATTTTAATTTGCATGAAAAATATTAAATGTTATAAATTTATTTGGGGAAAAAATCTAATAAAATCAAAGAAAGACATCATGCTTTCATTGAGAACTCTTATAATATAATTACTATAAAAATTTGGAGAATCAGGGTGCATAGCGTCTTAAAAAGGACTTATGTTTGGAAAACATTTTTAAGATATCCGACTACGTTCAAAGGAAAAGTTTTTTAAAAATTGAATTTTTTAAAAACTGTTTAAAAAGATGGTGTTTAGGTGCATTCCCAATTATAATACATAATACTATAAAGACAACAAAATTATTTTAAAATGTAATATATTTTATAAAATAGGAAAATGTGTAGTAAATTTTAGTGAAATTTAATCAAAATGGTCTATTATTAAAGAATCTCAATAATATTTTATCTATTATTAAAGAAGAATATACAAATACAGAAATATATATTAAAATTTCAAGAACAAACATGTAAAAATAAGTGTTAAGAGTTTTTTTTTTTCACCAAAAACTATGTATTATTATCAAACAGAAAAAAACATTACACTAAGGAGTTTAAGTATGCATGCTTATACAAAGATGCTTAGTTTTTGGGATTAAAGGGCTTGAAAAGTGCTTAAAGGTACTTAATTTTTGGGATTAAGTTGCTTGAAAAGTATTTAATTTGTGATGCAGTTCCTCACTACGCACCCTATAAAAAAATTATAAATTATTTACCCCAAACTGTCGATTAGAAGGATCTCACTGTTGTCAATGCCGTCCATGGCCACTAGTTCTCGAACGAATATCTCATATGGACCTGGAGAAAAAAAATGACATTATTTTTTCAAGGGAAAAAAATTTAACAGGTCAGTTTATTCAGAAGCTATAGCGCTCAGTCTATGTGCTTTAAGCAAAGGTACTCAGCTGTTCGGGTCGATGATTTCGAACCGCAGCGCCAAGGCGTCGCCAACTTGTGCCGCCGTGATGTCGTTGCCCAGCCGGTCGGTGATCATCATGGTGACGTTGGGGGAGCTCACGGTGGCGGACTGCGTGCCAGCAGCGTCCACCTCCCTGGAAAACAAAGAGTCACTCAGTATCGATGTGATATTCATCTTTATAAGAGTTTGTAGTGGTATCTGAATAAGCCAGTAACAGCCACTAGCGATTGCGTTTGTCGAATGGTTAAGAGACGCGACTGTGAACCCAAGCATCACAGGTTCGATCCACACTCAAACCAATCCTCTACATTGGTGACCTCGGAGGATGAGCCGTCGAACAGCCGTTGTTGCGCCATCTACCCACAACAAACGCAACCAAAGCAAAGTCAACAGACTCACTTGATGCAGGAGAAACAAACACTCTCCATCAGCAACGCAAAATCGTCAGACTCACTCGACGCAGCAGAAAATCTCACAAGCTCCCCAAAAAACCATTTGGCGCTAAAAATCGTTCATCTCTCCAGGGACTCACTGTTAGGGGGAATATTGTTGTGGTATCTGAATAAGCCAGTAGCGATCGCTTTCCTCGAATGGCTAAGTAACGCGATAACGAACCGAAACATCAGCAGTCGACCACAACACATCCTGCCGATACTACTACGTTCAGTGGTGGTGGGGTGCTAGGTTGTATGCAAGAAGACGTCTGATTGCTCTGTCCATGTAAGGTTGGACACTACTTATTCAGCAGTCGAACCCAACCAATCCTGTCGATACTTCTACGTTCAGTGGTGGCGCGGTGGTCGGCTGTATACAAGAAGGTTATCATCATGTGGTCAAAATATGGTAAATCTCATCAAGAAATTGAGAAAGAGCATGATTGTATCCGAAAAATACGACAGAAGTATCGTAGAGCAGGGTGTATTACCAACAATTCTTGAAGAGGACGTAAAAAAATTTTGAGCATTACTGCAATCAGGAAGATGATGCATTCAGTAAAGAAGAATCCAAAGTTAAACACTTCAAAACTTGCTTCATCGATTGAAAGAAAAGCCTTTAGCTGAAACTGTAAGACGTGTTCTTCAGATTGCAAGATTTCGGGGTTATACACCAATACTGAAGCCACTCATTAGTTTCATCAACAAAAAAGAGACTCTCTTTCTTAAAAAAACACACTTCATATCCGGAATCATTCTTGGACAGTGTTTTTTTCTCGCAAAAGCAAATTCAATCTATACGAGAGGGATGGTCGGTATAAAGTGTAAAACAAAAGAAATGAATTCTTAAGGCCTTATCACACTTCGGAATATCGTCTTCACTTTCGGCAGCAGACAACGACTAAAGTGACGTCACCTGAGCATTTGCTGTCTGGTACACTTAAAGAAGCAGGTGTACAACTCGGTGTATTTATCGCTCTCTATTCACTGCTTCCACTGAGTGAAGGTGTGCAGTTTTCTCATCTCATCACTCGCGGGATACTACTGAAGACGTCACTCGACAGAAACAATCAAACCGCTTTTTACTCCAGAGGAAGAGAATTTGGCCCATCACTGCTTGCAAAGTAGTTGGCGTCCATCGTGGCACACTACGTCACTATCGGAGTTGAACATGGTTGGTTGGATTTCGTTTGCGGACAATATTTCCGTCACTATCGTTGGCATTGTCAAGCTGGTTAAAAAAAGTGGGAGATGACGAAAAACTTGCTTGACCGGACAGAAACGGAAAAATGCGGACGATATTTCGCCGTGTGATAAGGCCTGAGCAAAGTATGGGGGAATGGGTGGAGCTCTGGTAAACACTCACCCGTTGATTTCCAGCTGGACTCCGTGCGAGACGCTCCTGTTGGAGAGGTCGTACTGGCAGTGGACGGACAGACCCAGATCCTGATTGGTGACGATCATGTCGTGGTGCTGGATCACGATGTCGTTGGAGAATTCGCCGAAATTCTGCAAGGAAATACACACTGAGGACTCACTGAAGGGACATACAATACGAAATGTTCACTGAAATCAAACGAACTTGTCAAATTGCCCATACGATTAATAGAATACAATTACCTAGTATCCCCTATCTGGACTAATTTTTTTTATTTATTTATTTGCGAGGAAAGAAAAAAGTTTCTTTTCTCGGTTATACCTTGTGATAAAGCAATTCCTCTTAGTGCTTCGAATGTAAATGTTTTTGACCTGTTTCAAACTTTAAATGAACTTTACTACTGCCTTTTTTTCGAAGTATGTACAAAGAAATTCAAGCACTGCTAAAAGTTAATAATATTCTGTGAATATGAAAAAAAATCGCAAAAAGAACTCTTTATCTAGCTTTTGTTCCAGGCTCTCACTTAGGCTGATCCAATGTATACTCTTTATTTTCCATGTTTATTTATATTTTATTCATTTACTTAAATTTATTGATTTATATTTTATTTATTTACTTATATTTTATTTATTTATGTTTTGTTTATTTATTTATGTTTTTTATTCATTTATTTATATTTTATTTATTTATTCATATTTCCTATTCTTTTAATTATCTTTATCCCTGTGCTTTTATTTTATTTCATTTTTTTGGCGCTGCCTTTAGCTTCTTTTGCATCTGCATACGAGAATTATGTTTGAATAACGAGTCTTTTGATAGCTATTTTTTTTAATTTTTAATTATTAGCTTTTCACCGGTGTAACATCATTAGAATAGAATTACACTATTTGCAGAGCTATTTTTTTTGTAAATTATTTGTAGAGCTATTATTTGTGCTCTACATTAGATTTGAATTATTCTTACAAAATAGTACCTGGATTAAATAACATTATTTCAGATTCGAGGTTTTGTGATTTAATTGTAATTCATTTAAAAACTCGTAGGAATCCTTCCTGCTTTGAGACAGTGAATTTTTTTCATTATGACAAAAAAAAAATAATTATTAAAATATAAATATCATTTCAAGTGTAAAAGAAAATATATGGATTTTTTTCTCTTCACCTCTTGTTTGACATCACAGTTGAGGTCGTGATAGGCCATTTTGATCTCAAAGTCCACACTATTGGCGACATCTGCTACGCAAGAGTTGGGTCGCGACTTGGCGTAAATCCTGCCGTTGAAGACTTTGCTCGTCTTCACCTTGGCGATCATTTCTCTGGCTTTGCACTGGATGGTCACTGAAATGAAAATAACTGGAAATTGAAATAGGCATGTATATCCGACATAGTGAGATGTCCATAATAAGTTACGGGAGGCAGGGATTTATTTGTACCTGTTGTTTTATAAACTCCTCTGTAAAGTTAATATATAACAACCATAAAAGCATTAAAATAATTAAAACCCATTTCCTGAGTCAACACAAATTAAATCGAAACTAATTAGATTAAAATCGAAATTAAAATTTAATTCGGAATTTAACAATGAAAAATTAACAAAAATGAAATCTAAATGAAATAGAACCTATTTATGAAACAAATCTAAATTAATATAATTATGTAAACGAAACTAAAAATTGGAATCAAAACTAAAATTATTTCGGATTCGAACAAGTTTAAAATTTAAAAAATCAAGTATTAAGTGAGCACAAATGCAGCTACAACTAAAAAACAGATGAATCTAAATTAATTAACAAAATAAGCCAAGCAAAAAGGAATACAACCGAATCAAAACATTCAGATTTTCATTTAGTTTTGATTCTTTTTGTTGTGTTACTTTTTGCTTGACTTACTTTGTTTATATATATATACAAGAGAGATTATCGGCCATTCTACATTTAGTTTTATATTATTTAATGATGGTACCATGGTTTGAAAGTTTAAGTCACATGACATCAAGTTTTAGAAATCGAACTGTGAGCATGCGCTAGAGAGAGAAAGTGTCCGTTTCTTATCATGAATATTTAATACGCTACGGTGGCACATAATTTTGACATGGAGCAATTAGTATCCTTGGTGCCATCTAAATATTCTATTTTCAACTCTAATGACAATATTCTGTCCTGAGTGTCTGATTTAAGTTTAAATGAGCGTCCCAACTGGGGCCATGAGTACGACATAGCAACTTCACATTCGCTTGCACAACCCTTTTTTACGGGGGGGGGCACATTCACACTACTCTCAGATAGAACACAAATTAAAAACCATGTCCGAAACTGGACTCGAACCCGAAACGCCCGATCACGAGGAAGATACGCTACCACTATGCCAGGATATACTTTTTTAAAAATATATCCTTTTATATATATATCCTTCATTTAAAAATTTTTCTTTACTGTGAATAAATTCATTGTTTTTATTTCAAAACCTCTTCTCTTTAATCAGTGACACTGATCTGTATGAGACTGTACCTACACAACACACACCACTTTTTGTTGATAATAGTTGCTGATGACGGTAGGTCTGATTCTGGCAGCAAGTAATGAATTCGTCGATAGCGAAAAAATCGAAAATAATGGACTTAATCCATATTAAATATAAAAATAAATATATTACTAATAAATTCCCTTATTAAAGGCTCGACAATTTTAAGGAAAGGAAAGTGAAACATGTCCACTCTGCATGAGCAGGACTGGTCAAGTCAGGTTTACATATTAACGGATATAGGGGGCGCCACTGTATATTGAAACCGGAAGTGACACGTGGTACAAACAATAGTGAACAATAAAGTGAGAAGATTAAAAATTTTAAAGTTGTCTTCGGATCTCGAGGCACGATCTTAGTATATAGAACAGAAAAATTTAGCTTAGTTTAGTTCTATTAACTTCCCGTTGTAAAGCAACACTTGGGCTATTTGGGGACGGACCTCGTCATTTTGAACCACGGTCAGATGACGCCTGAGCAAAACTATCTTCATTTCTGTTTGATCCACTTAAGCATGATATTTTCTAAGGTATCGAACTCTTCGACTAGAAATTTTAAAAGTAAATCTGAATTATGCATTTTTTCCCACAAAATAATTTATATATTTCAGAATCGGTCAGATGACGAGGACGACACCTAGGCTGGCAACCCCTCTCCACACCAGCGGGAGGACTTTTACCCTGGCAGATTAAACGTGCAAGAACGGTGGAACCGAGTCTCGAATCTGTAACCCTCCGGTTCCGAAGCGGAGACCTTACCAACAGGCCACCGCGGCCCAGAACATTAAAGAGACGATGCGGAAAAGATCGTTATGGCTAAAGAAACGGGGGATCCACATAGAAGTGAGGATTACTGTTGCTGGGAATTAAAAAAAAGAAAATACTATCATTTCGTACCACACAAGACAGTTTTCTATTAGATTTCGAGACTACCCGTTCAAATTGGCCATTTTTGTAGAAATCATATGCATTTTTTCTTTGAATGTCACGAAATGGGTTTCATTATAAACACGCAAAATTCTTCAATTTTATCTTTTTGAAAAAAAAAATTATCTTAGTTTTCAATTTTAAATGTTATAAATCCAGGATAGTAAACTGTCCACAGCTTTTAATTCTAACACGCCATAAAAAAAATCAATTGAGAAATATAAAAAAAGATGTTTTAATACAGATACGCACAAAGGGTCGAATAATTGTCATTTTTTTTGCTCTGAAAAGTGAACTGTCCAATGGCAACTGTTGTGTAGGCCGTTGATGGCTCTACACTTGAGGATGAGAAATGAGCTCTAAGTTTGCGGTGCAGCTAATTGAAATAAACAAAGGAATTGCGGAAAGGATGCTTCTACACTATGCGGCTTATTCCTATGGGAAAGGGCCTGGTGTAGGAGGAATGAAATATTGAGAAGAAGCTCTGTTTTCAAATTTAACCGAGGAGGCTTGGGAACATACTCGCGGAAACGAAGGAAGCTAGATGGATGAAATTAGGTAAGCCCTGTGAAATCAAAATTTGATTAAAAACGTCAGAGTGAAAGAATCAAATTGGAAAGAATTTGTTATTTTAAGCGAGGAGGTTCTAGAACATACTCGCTTAAGGTATCCGACTACATTAAAAACACCATTTATCGACTACATGGGTCAATATTTTTTATTATAGTATCTCTTGCCGTTCAGACTTTTTTCTTTCTAAAACAGTTTATTTTTACTATGAAAAGAAAGACCTCACCTATCCTCCAGGGTCACACATTTTTCAGCTAAAATATGTCTTTAATTTCAGTTTTCTCAGAACTTTTATTTTCATGAAATTTTTCCACCGTTCACATGATATCTCAAAAATTAATAAAGATATTTGCATAAAACATTTCAGCGCGTGTTTTAAATAATACGGGCCATGAAATGAACTAAAAATTTTATTGTTGGTAAAATACTTTTTTATTTATAGGCGTTTTTACAAAAATGAAGTTGTGAATTTAAGGAAAAAAATGCATATATACGTATATTTTACCCATAACGTCTTTGCATTTCAACTTTTTTCTCAGATGTTGGTTCATTTCATTCATCATTATATTCTATAACTTGTGTCCAAAGAAAAATAAGATGGCTGCATTGCCCTTTTGTGTAGAGGGTCAACCGTTTTGGGTTCAATTTCATTAAAATTTACTACGCATTTCACTATTTTTCAAAACTATTTCACTTTTTTTGTATTTATAGTATTTTATATTATAATTGACAATACATCTAAAAACCCTAATTTTCAATAGTTTTTAAAAAATCTATATTTTTTAAAAATTTACCTTCGAACGTAGTCGGATACCTTAAAGGAAGGAAGTTAAATGGGTCAAATTAGGTAAGCCCCATTAAAACAAAAATTGGAAAAAAAAAAAAAAAAAAAACGTGAAAATGACAGTGTTAAAAGAAGCTACCAACAAGAAGCATCGCGTCCAAGTTCAAATGCAACTCTAGCGGGTCAGTTACAAAAAAGGAGCAATCCTAGAATGAATGTCCGCCAATTTGGCGCGCTGGTGCCAAAGTAATGAACAGAAACCTTAGAAATTTAATGAAGCATACTTATTTATCTGTTATTAATGAAGCATACCTATATGTGTAATTGCATTTCACAGTAAATATTTTTTTTTTTGGCGAGCGTGGATTGGTGTCTGCTTCAACCGCGGTCTCTGCACCATACCTAATTTTACAATTTCTACCACTACAATTAAGCGGTAGTATAATTGTGAAGACTCGTTATCCAGGGCAGCGTTCCACACACATTAACGACATTTATTTTTTTAAAAAAAGATCATTTTAAAAAGATATCACGGGTTTTCAATGCGTCGTCACATATCTGGGTCAGAGGTTGGCAGATTTCCGAGACGAAATTAAAGAGTTGGAACGATGAGTTTGCATTTTCTTGAGAGATGTCAGTCTTGAAATGATACATTTTCTATTTGAGCCACGATTTTAAGTTATCCTCAAAGTGTATATTTAATGGAAAGCGCGTCATGGAATGATTGCTCACTTAACACATTGTGTGCGGGTCCATTTCGCAGCGGAATGGTACCGGGGGCTGGCGTTTGTCTCATCAATTTAGTTATTCACTTCAATCTAATGAGATCCAAAATTAGCTCATTTTTTAACCAACTTTTCGGATTCTACATTGAAATATATAAACAAATATAGGAATAACAGCCATAAGATTTTTGTAAACAAAAAATATTTTTTTTAGAGGTTGAATTTATAATAGTTTTAAATATGAAAAATCAAAGAGATATAGTAGCATAGAGTTTCAATTTTTTTTGAATGATGTTATATATAAACATTTTTGCATTATTAAAAAATAAAAAAGAGGCATCCTAAAACGAATCATGTTCGACAGTCTAAAGCATCTTCCTCTATGAAGAGGCGAAATTCCCTTATTTTCGCAAGGATAAAAAAAAAAAAAAAAAAAACTAAAATATAAATTGATTTTTTAATCAACCTTCCCGTTCTGTGGTTCCGCATCGACTGATGTGAAAACTAGTCTGTCTCCATTTTTCCAGAATCTATGGAGTAGACAAGAACATTCGGCTTCCTGTGTACACCGTTATTTTTGCACCCACTAACAAGCCGTGTTGTGATACTCACCCGTACTCGTACGTGACTCGTTCTCGAGTATCAATCATCAGAAAACGTTCGAGTACGTGCCCCGCATACAAAGAAAGCCAATCCGAAGATCGACCGCAAGCATTTTGGGCAGAAAGATCTCATCACATACGTGATGAGTTCGGAGATGCCTCTAGCGCGAGATGCCTTTTACTTGCATTTTCTGAATTTAATTCTAGCACTACTCAGAGTCATATATTTTTTCGCAAAGAATCACGATTTTCCATCCACTCACTCGGATAATTTATATTTGTTTACCAAAAGTATATAAATTTCAGGCTCCGGAACATTGTGTTTTGGCAACATTGACAGAATAATGAAGCCCTCATAAAATCTGAAAAGGATTTTGTAACTTCTTGAAACATTTTCTGAAAGAAAGTCATTTTTATGACTTCTATACAGAAAGATGGATTCATTATTTTAAACTGATTGGATGATATTAAGGAAATAGATATAAAATAGGACCGACTTTTGTACACAGAAGTACCATTTATATATATACTAGCTGGTACCTGGAACGTTGCTGCCGCAGAAGAAATAATCTTGGAAACGTCGTTTGGAATTTGAAATAGTTGTTTAGTTGAGAAGGATATTTATTTCTTGTCGGCAATGATGCGTTGAAATTGAAGGATATATAGAGGAGAAGCATAAACAGTACCGATTCTAATTTTATTATTCTATTCCATACACTAATATCCATTTTTATGCATTAGATTTGTGTGTTCTCTTAGAATTGTAAAATTTGCTGTCCTTTCAGAATGGTAAAGAAAGAAACTGTTTATTGTATCTCGTGATTCGTTTCATATTCGTCGAGTGTTATCAAGTCCAATGTTAAAAAAAGTGAATAAAATATATATTTTTTAAATGGATTAAACATAGAAAATATATTTATACCATAAAATCTTTAATACAGTTGACAAAGTATTTTTCGAAGGAAACTTCTGCATTGAAGCTAAAAATGTTTCGCTTTTGGAAATGATGACAGCTATCATTTTCGGTGTATAAGATAAAGATATTATTCGTAACAATTTTTGCAAACAACAACGAGGAAGTAAGAACCTCCCTCGGCACACATTCCAACTCGTGTAATGGACGACCATGACGTGATCGATAACTGTAATCACGTCTAATAACAATAAACATTGTGTTTCGCAGCGGGTCTGCTTAAAATAATGCGGTGTTGCGGAGATCGTGAGAAACTCCGATGATCGCAACCTAATGGTCTTTGCTTGCGAGAACTCGCTGCAAGGAATCTGTATAAATGAAAATGAATGTATGTCTCTTATGCCTTCCTAAACCAGTCATCCGATTGCGAGGGAACTTGGCCAGCTTATTGCTTACACCTACGGGAGGGTTATAGGCATATTAAAATTATCCAGAATAATAATAAAAAAAATTGTTTCTTAACCCCATCTGTTTACCAAGGATTCATCTCCAAATAACTCGCAGAGGAGACAATAGATTCTACAATGTACAATGGTTTTGTACAATATTGAACGATACCCCATCACATGGAGCAGTGAACGAGTTATTTGAAAGCAAAGAGATTTTGTAAGAAATGACTTCTTGCTATTTTAGTAACATTTTTTATTGGAATTGCCACCTATTCTGACGATTCTTCGGAAAAATTTCTTCAATCCTGGCTGCAAAGCGACACTTAGTTCAGCATTTTATATCCATATAAATAAAAATAAATGTGTTGTCTGTATGTCTCTGATGCCATCCTAAACCATTCATCCGATGGCGATGACACCGGGTCAGCTTATTGCTTACACCTACGGGATGGTTATAAGCAGAGTACAATTATCTTAAAAAAATTTTAAGTTCGAATCTCAACCGTATCTATGTACCAGGGATTTACCTCCAAATAAGTCGCCGAGGGCACAATAGATTCTGTAGAAATGCTGAATCCAAGTTATTACTCTGTAGCTATAATACGCAAATGTCATTCTCAGAGGTGACGACATTATGACCTATTATGCGAGAAAATTTTGGGGTTGTTTTAAATTTTAATTAAATCGGCGTTTTTCGCTGTAACTACCAAAAATATGACTATACAAATAATTTTGCGTCATCTTCATTTTCAAAAAATTATCGTTTCAATTATATTAAGGATTTTATGGTATAAATATTTTTTCTATGTTTGCTATATTTTCTTTCAAAATTGATTAATGACATTTTCTAAAATTAAACTTGAGAATTCCGAACGAATAGGAAACGAATCACGAGAAACAATCAATAGTTTCCTTCATGACCCTTCTGAAAGAACACCGAGTTTTACAGTACAAAAATGGATATGTGTTTGTTTTATTTCGTGTACTGTCGTACCGTTCATCCTATTTCGGTGAAACACTGCCAAATGATTGATTGCACTTAACCGGGTATCAGCCAGATATTTATAATTTCGAGGAGCATTAGCGGGGTTTACTATAGAAAAGAACCGAGGAATTTACCAGCTCATGCAGAATGGTAACGAACTTTCGCTGTTGCGTCAGTAATGGAATAAATCTCGAAATATTTCTTCTGCCTTTTATCACCGTTGATTGGATTATCAAGCGCATGAGTATTGAAAGCAGTCACATCGGTTGAGTGGCATTTGCGCTCCACTAGTAAACCCCCTATGTCATTAAAAGATATCATTCACGCTCAGGATTGTCACATTATAACCGTTATCTTTGCATGAAAGATTTGGCGATTTTACAACGAACGCCAAATGGTAATCACAGTTCAGAGTAATAATGATACTCCATGTCCTTGAAAACGAGACGAAGCTTCCGTGGGAAAACGGCTGTCTACCCTTAATTGCGTTTTAGACGAGAGTTTAAAGTAATAAAGGAAATGTGAGATATTTCATTTTAAAAATTTATGATAAAGGAACACGATTATAATTTTCTCGCACAGAAGGCATTAATAATTTTGATGTGCGTTATACAAATTCATCTAATAAAGTGAAGTTTAATTTTTATTTTTATGGGGATTTTAATCTCTATATCTCTTACTGTTTAACTTTTTTTAACAAAATGAAAAAAAAAAATACTTAGAAACTGCTTTAAAGTGAAATTTAAGTGGATATCAGTAAGGCTTAGTTCTTTCAATTTGTATTTATGTATTCTTGTATGTATACTCCTTAATCTTTTACTTCAAATGAGCTAATGTATCTTTTATGTTAAAAATTTTCAAATAAGCAAGTTTTAAGTTTTTTGCAAAATATTAAGCGCTTTGTCTGAAATAAGATAGGAATCATATTAATAATTCAGAAAATAAATGCTGGTTAATTTTCAGAAAGAAAAAACATTTCTATAAGAAAATGTTGATAATTACTGATATTCCTTCAAATTTGAAATATGTTACCTCATTTTCTAGCTAATTTATCGTCAGACAATTATACACAATCCTATGTACCATCAATCGACATGTAAATGCATCTATAGTTCTTCATTAAAACGTTTAATTCTCAGATTCAGTATCATGATCTAAAGTTTTATTCGCAGGTAATGTAGTAACAAATTTCTGCCTATTTTCTTAAAAGTGCTGTCAATGATTTATTACTAATTTCCAATTTGTCTTAAATCTATATATGAAAGAAAGCTAAAAATAAAATATCTTACTTTACATTTTATTCGTTCTTTTTCGCCCCTAAATTTTTTTACCCAAACTATAGATTTATATATATTGAGAAATTACAATAGTAAATATTTAAATATTAGGCATTAAGATAAAAATAATTTTGCAGCTATGTTAGCATGGTTTCTAAAGTCACCTTTTCTTCTTGTAATAAAGCATCAAAAGGTTGCCCTAAGAATTTTTTTTTTAAATATTGCATCTAAACACTTCGAATTACAAAATTTTATTAAATAAGGTATGCAATTGTACGAAAATTAATTTTTATATATCCATCATAATTTCAAGTATTAATTAGTACAATTTTTCTCTTATTTTTATCTATACGTACAAAATTTCACGTTTCTATCCAGAAAATTTTGAGAGATATGCTTAGTTTTAAATTTCGAAATAATGGTCACAAATGTTTTGATTTCGGAATGCAACTTGTACATTATCCAATCATTATGACTTCAAAAAAATTAAGAATCGCGCATAACATTGTTTACTTTCATTGTTCGACAGTTACACAAGGTCTTTATAAAGAAAAGAAAATTTTGGTTATGATGACGATTTATTTTATATGCAATCGTAATGGTTTTTTCATGTTTTAGAAAAATACAATGTCGTTTTCAGTTCCAAACATTTTAATGGGCTTTGTGGTATAGCTATTAAAAACTGTAGGAACAAACGAAGAGAAATAGTGAGAATGAAGTGTCATATATGTGATGAAAAAAATTTACATTTGCCTATATTTTTCAGGTTACCTTTTTGTTAGATTAAGGACGGGTGGTCCAGTGCTCAACATTTTAAATTAGACAAGGTTGAGAATACTTTAATAAGTGGCATTCATACAGAATATAAGATCGAATATAAGTCTAAAATAAAACAAATAGGCCATTTCTAATGCAAATTTTTTTTTCTTTCTGATAATTGTTGTTTGGTGAAACAAATGTTGCTTTGATCTAGATAGAAACACTGATTAGAAAAAAAATTAAAGTTTGGAAAAATGAAGACAATTCATCGCCATTGGCAGTGTTTTGTCCGCATGTTAGAGCTGTCGTTTTTAGAAGTTCTTGAGTTAGTCTAATTTTCTACAAAAATAGATTGTATAGGAACGATAGATTCAGTTAATTTTATTGGGATTATAACTGAAACAAGTAATGAATTAACTTTGTCTATGAATGTTTGATAAATCTTCGCTGATTCATTTAAAAAACCGGTCCTCGTGTCCCATGAGCTCAATCACATATACCGAAGTATTATTAAGTAATTCTGCATAGGTAT
Source organism: Argiope trifasciata (assembly GCA_026543055.1). Taxonomy (NCBI): domain Eukaryota; kingdom Metazoa; phylum Arthropoda; class Arachnida; order Araneae; family Araneidae; genus Argiope; species Argiope trifasciata. The sequence goes on from JAPMOQ010049361.1 coordinate 1,438,261, forward strand.
TGGAAGCGTTAATTTGGAACAAATTTTTTAACACTTTAATTAATAGAATACTATTCAATTTTTAAAAAATGTAATGAAAATTAACAAATATTATATGTTTTAGCAAAGTAAGAATGTAATTTAAATCGCTTGAAATTAAGCAACAAAACATATCCTACGAGAGAACATTTTACTGACAATAGTTTAGTATTTATTATAATATAATTTTATTTATAGATAAAACTAAGTTGTTTTTTGGAGGGGAGGTGGAGGGGGTTAAAGCTCCTCTAAAAAGAGCTTAAATTGGAATTAAAATCATTTCCTGAATGTGGAGAGGTCTATTGTAGTTTTCAAGAACCAGTTATAAACATTATCATTATTTGAAATTAGAAAAGACTAAAACAAAAAAAAGTAGTAATTAATAAAAAAATATTAATTATTACTTTTTTTCTTTTGTCTTTTCTTCTCCAAATAATAGAAAAATCAGGGCTGTGTGCTTCTATATTTTCAGGAACAAACGAATGAAAAAGGAAACGCTACAGTTCATAAAATATCAAACTTGAGTTCAGATTCTCTCTACTGATACCTAATTTCCCTTATTGAGCTTTAAAACTTTAGTGGTTTAATTTGTGGAATCATTTTCTTTATCTGAATCGATGAAACAATTTTAATAGGCTGTTTTATTCTATATTAAAGAATAGTATAATAAATAGTAGTAGTATCTCTCAGAAAGTTTATTCCATTTTTAAAGGCAAATAAACTACAAAAAATTACTGTTTTTCCTTTATCAAAATTATTTTACAATCAATTTTCATTAAAAACTGTTTAGGGGATTCAAATATGACAAATCTTCCTTAGTTCTGCTATTTTGAAAATACTCCTATTAAATTAAGCAAATTCAAGCTAAATTATTTCTTAATTAATATATACCATTACAAAAGAAACAAAATCTTAAAAAAATGATAATTGTGTGGAAAGCAATAATCAATCCATTTATTGATCAATTACATTAGATTTTTTTTTGTTAATTTATATAGCTGTATCATTAAAACCTGAATTTGAAGTTAAAACTTACGTCTTTTTGTAGTCTAAAAATTCAATTCCCTATGCATTAGATTTCCTATTCTATCTAAGATATAAGATTTCGTAAGTAAAACTGTTCTCTTTAGACATCTGTTTTCTTTATTTGTAAAGTATTATTATCTATCCGACATCGTAAGACATTTCTCTGATAAAAGCAGTATTGATGATGTAAATAGAATCAAAATGATTTGAAATATTTTTTAAAAGAATTTTTCGCAAAAAGGTGAGTTGAAATAAACAAAAGTAGGTTTGTTTTTTTTAACTAACTAATGTATTGAAATAAAAAATTAAAGGAATTCTTGAAACCTATTTATTATTTGCTATTATATATATATATATTACAATTTTACTTCTACTAAAATGACAGTAAACATGAGTACTATTGAGATTAACAATTTTTGGCACTTTTATATCTACAACAATTATTATTAATTATTATTCTAAAAATCTGACACATCTATAATTTTTAGCGCCTAGTTTTCACACATTATTTCAAATTCATTTCGGTTATATTACAAATATTTGACTAATTAACAATTATTATAGAGGTTTGCTATTTTAAAGTTATGTGTCTATAGTTTTTAGCGACGTTTCCAAAGTTATTTAATTCTTTTTGACTATATTACAATCAGGATAGATATTAAATGAATTTTTTTTTCAATTTTTTAGTATAAAGTATAACTTTACATTGAAAATATCCAAAGAAGTTTTTAAGTGATTTTTTTGAAATTTTCAAACTGATGAAATCCATTTTTAGTGGGATATGAAGCGATATTGATTGCATTTCACCCACAATAGTTTTCGTTATTTATTTTATTTGCGAAGGTCTTGTAGTCTTAGTTAACTAAATATGTGTACAATTTTAACATAAAAAATGCATTAGCTCATTTCAAGTAAAACCAAAAAGCTTTTGTAAAAATAATAAGTCGTTTTTTTTTTTTAATTATAGTTTTTTAAAATTTCTATCTAAAAAAATACAATTTTGCCTGTTTTGAATAAAAAGTTATTTGTCAGTTTTAACAAAGTTTTGTTTTTAAATCAAATGTCATTTTTGGCAAGAAAACACTTTTCAGTGTTTCAACACAATCTGTCTTAGAATCTATCTTTTGAAAATATCAGAGTTAACAGTTAAGTTATGAATGCCAGAAGGTGTAAATGTATGCATCAAATGTTCCAAAATAAGCGTAAGATAAGTACATTTTTTTAAGTTTCTGAATGACAGAATGTGTAAGTGTAGGAATCGAATGTTCCAAATTAAATAATTTCGTTCATGCCATATTCCTAAATGAAATCAAGCCGAAACTGAATATAAATCGGAATTAAGGCTGTTGGGAATGATAGCAAGAGCATGTTTGTAGCAACTAAGCACCTTCAAAATTAATTTTACTAGTTTTCAACAAAAATTTTTGGGTTTATTCCTCATACAAATTTTTTTAATGCTTTTCTAATTCAAAGAATTTGATCCTGAAGAAACTGAAGTACCTATTTGAGAATAAGTTCCTCATATTTAAATATTATTTGTTTAATTTATATTTTGTTAAAAAAATCTACAGCTTATTTGAGTGATTTATTAATGACGTACTGAATGCAGAAATAGTAAAGTAATTAATGAATAGAATAAGGTACATTAATCACGAACAGAATCAGGTATAAATCCGAAATTAAATTTAATAATGTAGTGAAAATTTAATTTGCATTGAGTATTTTATTTCTATTTTCAAGCCATTGTTCATTTGATTGTAATCATTGCGCCCTCATGATTCCTATTACTTCATAATTTTCCAGAATGAGTCGCTAAAACATTAAGATTTTTTTTTCTTTTCAAATTTAATCTTTACAAAAGTTTTGAAACGGTTACTATGACATCATTTGAAATTGTAGAAACATTTTCTAAATAGTTTCAGAGAAATATTATTCCGAATTAGGATTAGTTGCAATGCATATAAAGTATCTGACATGTAACATTTTTCAAATAGTTTCCTAAGTATTTTCAAGTGCTCATTAAAGTACTCATTCATTCATCTTTGAAATCTTGATGATGTCGTTAGTCTTGATTTCCATCAAATATAGCATATCATGAGAAATATTTGTACATCATGTTATTTAAATAAGCCATTAAAAAGTTCTTATAAATTTTAACTGAAGTTACTGTTTAAAGCTGTTACTACTGTTAGCAGATATTTTTTCTGAACGTTAAAAAAGTAACGACGGAACGTCATGGTAAAACACCAAAATTGATTTCAATTTATTTTCTATAAAAATGAAATGTTAGAAATTTTTTTCTAAATTTAATTTTGAATTTTTTAGAAAATCTAAAGAGAAATTGTCCCGAAAACGGAAATTTTGTCTTTGGAAAGTTAATCTTTTAAATTTTAATGTGACACAACATTTGCCAATAGGCTTTTTCGATTGATTAAGTTTAAATTAAGATTTAATAATTAAAAAATTAACAATTTTGAAAAAGATTCTAACTATTGAATATCTATTGGTGAAGAAGTAATTATTTATGTACCAAATTTTATAAATCTGGGACCAGCTGTTTATATGCAGTTACTTTTTTGGTGATTTTTGTTTCTCGCGATTTACAAAAAACGAATTTAGCAGTATGTCTGTAATATAAATATATTACAATTTTTAATTCGGAAACTGTAATTTATAGTACAGCGAAATAAATCAAACACGAAAAATTAAATGAAATTAATTTAAATACAAATAATCAAATTAAAACATGAAATTCCTCGCAAGACTATGCTGTATTTAAAAAAAAAGATAATTGTAACATTCTTACGTCAAAAATGAAATTTTAACAAACAGTCTTTCTTAACAGAAAATCTACCAACTTATTCATGTTATGAATTTTGAGATAAAGTAGGTAAATAAATAAATAAAATAAATTCCTTTTTTTATTTTTTGAAGGAGTTTCACGTATTTTAAAATTGTTTAATAGCAACATTTTACGGAAAAAGTTGCTCAGAAATATTTTGATAAGCAAAATTATGTGAGAAAAGTGTTAAGACTTTTTTTTCTCATTTTCCCTATTTCAGCCATTTAACGATAAGGAGTTCATTGATGAGGGCTAAGTGCTTTTACGGTAAGGGGGGGAGTCCACCTAGTAATCTTATCTTATCATAAAGTAATCTATCACTGTCTAAAAGGTCATTAACGAAGGGGTACGGCACCGAAAAAAAAAAACACGAGTGGAATATGCGCTCCACGCCAAATTTTTCTACCAAAGGTAATAAAATTCCAGTAAACCTACAAACTGGGGGTAGGAAATGATAATTGGAGCGCAAATGCCACAATCCCGTCACATCATGCAAGAACAGAGACATTATTTCAGTTTTAAGACAATGTGAAAAACGGGTCATTATTGGCATGGCGTGAACTGTGAGATTAGATATCCAACCGCAACTAATACATTCCAATTTCGATTTTACTGAGCCATTTGGGCTAGGCGATCACTGAAAGGATTTTACGGTTATCTTCATAAAAATGATAAAATTATATCTTCTACAATCGCTTTTTTTATTAGTTGAACTTTAGGAAAATAGATTCATTGAGCATTCTTCGTGGAAGCAGCCGAATCCCTTTCATTGCCGCTTTACAAAAAAAAAGACGAGAAATTTTAAAAGTGAAAAATGAATCTTTCTAAAACTGAAAGTAGACAGACAGACGACACGCATAATCACATCTGTATTGCTCAATTTTACCACGTATATCAAGTTTCAAAAAAGACTAATCCTATTATTCTCTACTTAACATGTTTAACTTAAGGTATCCGACTACGTTCGAAGGGAAAATTTTGAAAAATAGGATTTTTAAAAAAAACTATTTCAAATTAGGGTTCTTAAATGTATTGCCAATTATAATACAAAATACTTTACATACAACAAAATTGTTTGGGAACATTATATGCTTCCAGAAATAGGAAAATGTGTAGTACATTTTAATGAAATTTAACCAAAATGGTTAACACTCTGCACAAAATGGTAATGCAGCAATCGTATCTTTCTTCGTACACGAGTTATAGAATATGATGATGAATGAAATGAACCAACATCTAAGAAACATTTTGAGATGCAAAGGAGTGATGGGGAAAAATATACGTATATATATTTTTTTTCCTTAAATTCACAATTTAATTTTTCTGAAAACATGGTGGATAATTGGTGCATATCATAGTTTTCATGAAAATGAAGGTTTTGAGAAAATGGAAGCGAAAGACGAATGTTAGCTGGAAAAATATGCGACCCTGGAAGAGAGGTCAGACCTTCCTTTTCCTAAAATAGATAAACGGTTTTGGAAAGAGGAAAATCTAAACTAGAAGAAAGAGCAATGAAAAAATATTCAACAATGTGGCCGATAACTAGTGTAAATCGGATAACCAAGAGCAATTCCGTTCTACTTCGTATCTGAGCTCTGTTATCCTGTTAATACGATTCCACAACATGGAGAACAAGAGCAATTCCTATCGACAGCACATTTTAATGACTAAGACAGCCTCAACGCGAGAAAGTTTGACCCGCCTTTCGTATCATTCATAAAGCAGCCCATGCCCGGCGAACCATTTCGAAGGGTCAACCGTCGCTCTGTCCTCACTTTTCTCTGAGATAGTGACACTCGCTTTGTCTCGAGTCGGCTCTTAGGGTGGGCGCGGAACCAAGTGCCACACACATCTCCTGGATCACAATGGCCATTGTGAGCGGAGGTCTCCATTGGACAGTAATTGGATTGGGGAGTGCTAATTATCGCAAGCCACAAAGCTTCAAGTGACAGGAGTTTTTTTTTTTTTACCTTTGGATATTTATTCTTGATTCTTTTGCCACATTATTATGAATAAGTTGATCTACTTGTTTGCTAAATTAGTATGAACAAATTTTACTACCCCTTTGCCAAATTAGTATGAATAAGTTTTACTACCTGTTTGCCAAATCAGTATGAATAAGTAAGTTTTACTACTTGATTGTCAAATCAGCATGAATACATTTTACTACTTGTTTGCCAAATTGTTATGTAAAGAGTATGACAAAATTGCATTTATAAAAAACAAATATTAAAATTTATTTTTACTTTCCCGAAGATATATTCAGAATGTACTACAGCTGTGAAAAAATTCGAATTTGGGATTTCGACAAATCTTCACGCTTCACATCTTTCTGAATCCGAAAAATAAATCGTGGAATTATGTCTGTATGTCAGCACGATAAATAGAAAAAAGTTTCGAGATGAAATTTTGTATGTTTGCACTAGATTTGTAGATTTTTTTTTCCTATATTGTGTATAAAATATATTATCTGGAATCGGAAATCTATCCATCCGATTTACTATTTTATCTAACTATCCGATTACAAGTGAACACTATAACTTCAAAGTTTAAAGAAAGATGAAGATAATTAAGAATAAAACTTTATGCAAAGTTTAAATGCGAGTCCAAATTTGAATTAAATCAGTCAAAGGATTGAATTGTCGGCCCATATATTTGAATGCGTGTAAACAAAACAGTTAAAAGAAGATTTAACAGCAGTAAGTAAGTGCGTGATCTTGTTATTAAAATTGCAGTTCAGTGTTAAATTTTGGCCTTAATTAACCCACAAAAAATGTTTTAAATACACTTTATAAATGTATCCACTGAAAATATATTTTTTGTTTACAAAAATCTTATGGTTGTCTCTAGACTATGAATATAAATATCTGGGCATTCATATCATTTATGGCCTTAAATACTTTCTGAGTTTAGTTTTTGTTTGGTTTAGTTACATTAACGTCCCGTTTATTAGCAACACTAGGGCTATTTTAGAATGGATTTCATCATTTTGAACCACGGTCAGATGAAGAAGACGACACCTGAGCTGGCAACCCTCTCTCCAAACCACACCACACCACACCAGGGAGGACGTTTGGCCTGATGGATTTAATGTGCATCAGACCCGCTTGCTCGGCGGTTCTTCGGTAGAATCGAGTCTTGAACCTGAAGCCCTCCGGTTCTGAAGCCAAGACCTTACCACCAGGCCACTAAATACTTTGCGAAATGTTCATTGGGTGGGGGAATAGCACCTATGCTAGGAAGAACGCATGAATATCTGGAGAAAACCCAATTAGGTGTTGAGTTTAAACTCAACACCTAATTGGGTTTCTGATACTATTATCATCCTAAAAACTATACTAAAAAAAACCGAACGCGTTTTCTTCCTTGGCTCTTACTTCCACAGAATATCACGCCTTGTTCTTAGCTCTTACGCATCGCAGAGACACCAAGTTAAGGATTTTGGCGCAGTATCTGCTAGTTCAATGCCCTGGTACAGTTCAATGCAAGTTCCCTGCCCCTAAACATTGAGTGAGCACCCCATCTAGATGAAAAATGTCGAAGATGATATTAACACATTGTATGAGGTTCACGTATTAGTACGGGAGAGTGTAACGACACAGTTTATGTGTGGGTGCAAAAATAGTGGTATACACAGGAAGCTGAATGTTCTTGTCTACTCCATAGATTCTGGAAAAATGGAGACCAATAAAAACGAGTTTTGACATCTGTCAATGAGGAAGGGGAAGGTTCATTAAAATCAATATATTTCGATTTAAAATTCACTTTTTATTGATCCTCGAGAAAAGGACTGAATGTTGCCTCTTCGTAGAGGAAGATGCTTCGAACTGTAAAACATGATTCGTTTTCTGATGGCTCTTTTCGTTTTTTTTTATAATGTAAAAATGTTTATATATAACCACATTCGAAAAAATGAAAACTACATATTACTCTTTCTGTTTGTTTTTTCCTATTGACGATACTATCATAAATGTATCCATTCAAAAAATATATATATTTGTTTACAAAAATCTTATGGTTGTTATTTATATACTTAAATATAAAATCCGAAATGTTGGTTAAAAATGAACTCGTTTTCGATCTCTTGAGATTGAAGTGAATAACTCAATGTACGCGCACAACGAACGCACCGGGTACCATTCCGCTCAGAACTGAACCCGTACACAATGGATTAACATTGATTGCTTATTCAGGTCGACATACCATGTTCAAACTAATCAGATTTTTGGATTGATGATAGATTTTAGAACTCATTACTTCATAAGACTAGTATATACTGATTGTAAATGACCGGCCTGACCAGTAAACTATCTTTATATTAACCCGTTCACTGCCCCTACCCTCGCCTGATATCAGGACCACCTATCTAATGAGATGATCCCTTCTTTGCTCTCCTTTAACTGTAGTAGAGATGGTTTCATCAAAATAACACAGATGGTTTGGCACAATTACATATTATCTATAACGTATAAGCGCGCCAGTGGCAACGAATGTGTTAAGAAAAAATATGCATGTGCTAGAGTTGAAATTTCTAATGGCGCTGTCTTGAAAAAATGATGCAAGAAATAGTATCAACCAATACGTCAACCATCACGACAGCTATAGGTGATTCTTAAACAGAAAATTTCTGCAAGGACATTTGTAGTTTTGAAATTAAAAATATCAACGTCCGAATATCAAATTAAATATTAAAAATATCAATCAAAATATTAAAGATAAAACATTTATGTTTTATTTATGTTTTTCTAGTAAAATCAATGTGGCCTTCTCTCCCTTTCTAAATTTCCATGAAAGGCTCACCGATAAGTCACAGTCTGATGGATGTCGCAGCATTTACTGCCTGTTATTAGTTAATCGCAAAAAAGTACAATAGTAGTTAGTCTAGATCATAGGTTCCCAACGTGGTCGATAACTCCCCCATGTGAGCGTTTGAGGCTTTCAGGGGGGCGGTAAAAGACCCAGAGAAAATTAGGGGGTATAGATATGGCACGGAGAAGATTAACCAAATATAGTCTAAAAAAGACTTAAAAGTCACGCTGATAATTTTTCATCACGCTTGCGAAAATTCAAATATTTCGAAACAAGACTTCACTGTTGAGAGAAAGAGATGGATCGCTAGTATATACGGATCTGTGGCTGCATGCGCTTAAACTAGAATCCGATGTCTTAACATTTTAATAAAAAATACTTTTTAATATCATTAAGCATGCGCTTCGATTGTTCTCTGAAACTGCCCAAATATTTATTAGGAAAGCAATAGTTTATTATGTATTACTTCGCATCAACAAAACCTCTTATGACTCCTCCTTGGTAAGCTAAAACTTTTATTTCTATTTTTTAAAAAAAAAAAAATTAGAAGAAATTCAGTAGTTTTCAATTCCAACAATATTCTATCTATTAGTAATTTTTAAAATCTTGTTTTCACCATGCATTATGTAAGCTCTTATTTCTCTGGAGTGTAAGGGGAGTGGCGATATTGAAATATTCACCAGAAAAGGGGGCGCCACTTCAAAAAAGATTGGCAACCTATGCTCTAGATGACCAAATTCGACCGCTTCATTTGCTTTTCTACCAAGTGGCACTTAACCGCTGTCCAATGATCAAACACATCGCAAGCTTTTTTTTTTCCGTTTTTGATCTTACAACTGCCCTCGCGTTTTCTTCTCGATTGCCTCTCCGGGCTTTGAACCCTTCGGTAACAGCACTCTTCATCTCCCATCTCAACCACCTGACTGATCCCGGTGAAAATGTCCCCGTCATAATCAGCGGTAATTGAATGTGTTCGCCCATAATTCTTTGTTCGATCAAGGGTAGGTCGTTGTTCGACAAAGGGTCGTTTAGAGTTGAGGAGTGGCAGCAAGAGCGATTGCGTGTTGGTGGAACACCTGACTCTGTGATGAATGTCACTTCTGGTCGGATTGTTTTCGTTACCCACCGTGTTCCGTCCGTGGCCTTGACTATTTCTCGGCAACCCCCGTCACCGTCGGTTCATTCATTGAACCTGGATCGTTAAGAGACGTTTAAATGCATCATTTGTGCGTTATCTTAGAGTAACGGATGATGAGCAATCAAAGCATACTATTCACAATAATGAATGAGAAATATCTGATTGGCAAACCAGTCTCGGCACTTGGATTATCCCCATTTATAGTTTAGTTCCTGCCTTTGAGTTTAGCAATAGTTTCGGCACAGTAGAACATAGATTTCATAACTTCCTGTATATGTTCAACTAATATTATGTTTAGTGATGTAATTTTTACACAAAATATTTAAGGGAATTTAATTTTATCATTAAAATATTTAAAGGGGTTCTGCCATTTAAACATTTTGATTAATTTTTATTTTAGAGTGTCATTAAGATATATATATATATTATATATATATATATATATATATACTAGCTGGTACCCGGCTCACTGCAGCCGCTAAAGAAAATATTGTTAAGTGCAATTAATCAATAAATTCGCAATGTTTTATAGAAATAGGATGAACTGCACGACAGTATATAAAATACGAACAAACGACTATTCATTTTTATATATTAGATTTATGCATTCTTTATAAATTGTAAAACTGGGTGTCCTTTCAGAATGGTAGTGAAAGAAACTACTTATTGTATCTCGTGATTCGTTTCATATTAGTTAAGGTTTCTCAAATTTAATTTTAGAAATTGTGAATGTGTGTGTGTGTGTGTGTGTGTGTTTGTGTGTGTGTGTGTTTGTGTGTGTGTGTGTAGAATGTAACATGAATTGTAAGTAAATACGAAAGTTGACATACAAGTCTTAGAAGAAAGCGTTCAGAATTAAGTAATAGATAGCTTTAATCAACAGGTTTAGAGTAAGATTTAAAAAGACAACGGACTAAAAGGTGTTTTTTTAGCCAACGAAAATATTTTACCATAGTAATTACTGAAAATTAAACAATCAAAAATATAGCTATAGAAATAATATTATGATTTGTCTTTAAAAAAATATTTGTATTCTTTTCAAAGCTCACATTATTTTATGAGGTCGGTATTACGTGATAAAATTTCGTTCGTAAATATCGACGCAAAAGTATTTATTTGATTTGCAAAACTGAAAGAAAATTGTTTTATATAATTAAAAAGAAGACTAGAGTTTTTGAACGTTTAAAGTAAATATAAATAAATAATGTAAATTTTATTTCAAATGTTCCACGTTATTCACTATTCCTATACATCATTCAACTCTTATTAATTTCTTTAAAAAAAATTAAATAAGCTATATAAAAAGCGCATTTTAAGCATTTGATATTTTATTTCACTCAACTTTAATAAGTAATTTTTATTCTTTTAATCATTTAAGTAAAGAAATATGAGAAAATATATCAAAATAAAGACAAGTTTTACAAAATAATATATATATATATATATATAATATTTAAAAAAATTAATTATGGGAAATAAAATACCTTTTCAAACAATTTTCAAAAACTGCAGTATTTCAGACCACTTTACAAATGATAAGACTAACAATGAATTATAAGTATCAAAATCATGCTATTTACAAGTAATAGTACACTCATGCTATATTCTTGTTTGCTGTTGTTGTTGTTGTTCATTGGGTTTTATTGGCGCAAGAGCCATATCTTGGCTAAACTGCTCCAGACATATGGTTTAAATCTTTTTAACAATGTGTTAAAATTGAGATAAAAAGTAAATTTATTTTATCACTGTTTTAAAATGTAACATTTGAAATGGATAGTTAAAATAAGAAAATAGGTCAGAGAGATTTAAAAAGGCTGTGAAATTTAAATAGAATGATAAAATCCATTCATTTTTAAGAAGCTAAAAATATATTTATGGGGATATTCATCCACTAAATCTTGTAGTGTTAATGTCGGTGACGAAGAAAACAAATGATTGCGACGATGATTAAAAGAGGGACATTGAATTAAAATGCGTAAAATGGCAAAGTCTACACGGCATGTCGGACAGACATATCGGTGCTTCATTTTCGAACAATAAATGTTTGTGGGTAAAACGTTCCTTGTTTGCCGTTTTAGTGGTTGAAATGGTATGGTTTATGTGATTTAATTATTTTTAATAATTAGTTAATTATTTTATTTGTATCTTTGTATACTTATTCATATGTATAAAAGAGTGCTGAACATAGATGCCGCAATATTCCCCAACACATAAGTATGCTTAGAATGTGAGGGGAGCGCTCTTGAGATTTTTTTGTAAACAACTCTATCCGGTGTTGGTGTGTAACGGGTGCAAGCAGGCACCTCGCTCGCACTCCGTTAGCGGCAAAAATTATTATTTGTTCGCTCTTTGTTAGTGGCACTTTCTATATTTCAATATATATATATTATGTGTTCATCTGTGATCGTCGTCCATGTTTTGTATACATATATTTGTGTGTGAAAATAAACAAGAAAAGGTAAAGAAGAATTTTTCCTTGGATTAAATACACACGCACCTTGCCAGCGCTATACATATACATGTAAACAGGTATTTGCTATCATTCTGAATAATTCTAATAAAAGTTCTTTGACTTGACGGGCAAGATGATGTAACTGTAAACGCGATTTCATTTCTGAACGGAAATAATAACATTCAAACGTGGATGAGTTACGCCTCTAAATAGCTTTCTGCCCACAATGGATTGAAAACCATTCTGGAATGCCTTGTTCTCTTCCAGTTTAATCAAGTTGCGTCTTATTCTAATTCGCCAAATAAAAAAATCGAGTTGAAGAGCAGATTCCTTCACACGCCAATTGCTCCCGCTTCGAAGACATGCTTCGATACATTTCTGTAACCGTAACATTAGTTGCACTCATCATCCCTCCCGTTTTTATCTTTTCTCCGCTCCATAACGGTGGAATAATGAGCAAGAGAGCAGACTGCATAATTTGTCTCCTTTTTTTTTCTTTTATTCCTATTTCCGTCCGTTAACCGAAGTATAATTTTAATGATTTAAAAATGATTATTCTGGTAGAATTCTGAACGAATAATTAAAGTAAAAATATTTCCTGTTTCGTTTCGGCAAGTTGCCAGATATATATACTTTCTGTGTTCAGACGATCATCAGACTGGAATGTCGGAAGAAGATAAAATCAGAATTTCCCACGGATTTTATCTGAAACTAAAGTTAGTAGATAGTATTAGGATTGTTGCCGAATACTTTCTGCTGTATTACTAATTTAAGGTATCCGACTACGTTAAAAATAATGTTATCAATTACATTGGCGATTTTTTTTAAAAATCTTATTATTTCTTGTAGTTAAGACTTTTCTCTTCTCAAAACAGTTTATATTCTAAGAAAAGGAAGGCCTGACCTCACCCAGGATCACATATTTTTCATCTAAAATTTGCCATTAATTTCCATTTTCTCAGGACTTTAGGTTCCATAAAAATTCTCCACCGTTCACATAATATCTCAAAAATTAATAGAAGAATTTATATAGAAATTTCAGCCTGTGATTTAAATAAAATGGGTAATGAAATAAACCAAAAGTTTTAGTCTTGGTGAAATACTTTTTCGTTTGTAGGTGTTTTTTAGGAAGGTTGAGTTTTGAATTTATGGAAAAAATGCATATACATTTGTAAATTTTTACCCATCATTTCTTTGCCTTGCGATATTTTTCTTATATTTTGGTTCATTTCATTGATCATTCTATTCTATAATTTTTATACAAAGAAAAATAGGATTGCCGCATTACTATTTTGTGTAGAGTGCGAACCGTTCTGGTTCAATTTCATTCAAATGTAGGACACATTTTCCCATTTCTCAAAATATATTACATTTTCAAATCATTGTTTTACATTACACCCATAGGCTGGATCGAAGATAATCCTTTATTTCATTTTGATTTCCTGAATGAGTGTTCAGCATTTATTGTATTTAGTAACTGGCATTGTGAAGGATTGTAAAAAACATTACATCAGATATAGATAAAAGTCGATAGCTGATGATTTGCAGCTCCGTTTGAACACAGCCTCAGCCTCGACTTCTGGGCGCCGGGCACGCCGCTCTGTCCTAATATGTCTGAGGGGGATTTCCTTATTCATCAATGAACTGTAAACGCCTCTTTAAGGATATCACTGCGCTTTTTGCCTCATAAAGGCGTCACTCGACGCTCAGCCAGCCACATGGAAACAAGTTTGTAGACTTTTAGCATATGTGACATTATTGCTAAAAATTATTGGTCATTATTATTGTTTTTATTTTTTAACAACTTTATTACTGTTCAGAATTAATTCTTGATCACGTTGGGACCCCCCCCCCCCAGTCGCGGGGCCCGGTGCCTAGCAACCACCGCATCCCTCAAATGGCCGGCCCTCTTGGGATAGTTCCCACGTTCAAAACAGCAACAACAACAAATATTGGACAGGTACAGTTACCCGAACATTTCAATACTCTAAAATAGAGTTCATTGAACAACATAGCTGAATATGGGTCAATTTTGTCCGCAGCAGTTTTATTTAAAATTTAATCATGTGTTTCATAGCATCCTATTTAATACTTGATTTTCATTAAAACTTCGAATGTAGATAAATTTCAGCATTTTTAGAAGAAGCTATTTCTCTAATGAAACTAAGTAATGTTTTAAGTATCTAGTCACAAGTTCATCATCAAAAACATAGATTTATAACTAATCTTTCTTATTTGGAACAATTTTATTTAACCTCTTTAGATATTTGATGTTATGCAATGCATATAAGTGGATTAAGCAAGTTAAATCATTTGTTAAATCACATAACATCGACTCTACGAAACACAACAGCTTTGTTAAGGGAAACCAAAGTAAACATTCAATTCAAAAAGCAATTTCCGGTTGCCAATTCGGAAAAACATACTTAAAAATATTAAGATACATCATAAGAAAGAGTGCGGAAATGCAGTGAGTCAGCGATGATAATCTTTTTAAAATCAAAACAAATAAATCTTGCAATTCCGCTGGTGCAAAAATAACACTTCACTGAATGAATGCGATCAAAATTCAAGCACCACAAACCTTTCTATCAATGTTTCTCCCACTTTAGTATAAAATATAAACAAAAATTCAATATTTGTCAATTTGCTCGTTTCTGTAGCTTCAATTATAATATAACGATATATTAAAACATCGATATCTGATACCAAAATGACCATGACACGATTTTATAAAACTCCATGTCACGATTTTATATCAATTGAACCCGAAATCTAAACATAGGAATTGGGATAAAATTTAACCCTTTCTCCATACAATGACGTGCGTGAGAAGCGCATCGAATGATTGCATTTTTTATCTGCAATCAAGTGAAAAGTATGAAACAATTTAAAATGAAAAAAGTCACTTGAAATGTATTGTTATTTAAATAATAGTAAATATTCCAATTAGGAAACTATTAAATTCATCATCTCATTAGGAAGTGAATTCGTATGTCAGGTGGTTAAAAATAAAAAAACAGTTGATTAGTCATAAAATCCACAAAACTAGCTGATGATCTCTATGATCGTAATATGAAGCACTAGGACTGATGCTAAAAAATCGACATCTAATACTAAAAATATATAATCTAATATCTATATCTGGTACTAAAAAAAATCTATGAGGCGATTTTACGACCTTTGAATCCGAAATCCAAACATTGGAATTGAGATAAATTAAAAAAAAAAAAGTTGATTAGAATCATAAAATTCACAAAACTAGCTGATGATCTCTATGATCTTAATTTGAAGCACTATTATACTAAAAAATTTATATCTGATAATAAAAATGTATAATCTAATATCTTTATCTGATACTTAAAAAAAAAATCCATGAAGCAATTTTATGACATTTGAACCCGAAATCTAAACATTGGAATTTAGATAAAAAAAATTTAAAAAAAGCAACAGTTGAGTCATAAAATCCTCAAAACTAGCTGGTGACCTCCGTGATCATAATTTGAAGTACACTATGTCTGAAAAATGTATTTCAATTTCAGCTAAATGAATTGACCCACTAGAATTCCAATTTCGGAAAGAGCACCGGGGTGAATAAGCCGGAAAGATCTCCATAATTATCGAAATGAAAAAGAAACGATTCTAAAAACTGAAAGAATTTCTTTTGTAGCCGGAGAAACATTATCTGCATACGCTCCGATGCACCTTGCCATCGAGATCAAATTACCCTCCCCCCCCCCCCCTCGTCCGCAGCAATGCTCGAACTAATGGGAAAAAAAAGGAACTGAACAAAGGATAACCCTGAATTCGGGCGCTCATATTCATTTTTTGCTTATGCGATGAAGAACCGTTACTCATAAATGGACCGCTATCGCATCATTCAGATCTGCACCCGAAATTCGATTGACGGACTTCAAAAGAAAGAAATCTCTTCTCTTTATTGTGCTTTGGAAATAAATTTCGCAATGTTGTTCATAGCTATTCAAGAGGGAAGACGTCTCTTTGTTGTTTTGGCGAGTTAAGATACCCAACTATGTTAAAAATATTGTTTATCGATCACATTGGCGAATATTTTGTTATTGTTATTTCTTGTCGTTCAGATTTTCCTCTTTACAGAACAGTTTATCTTTTCTGTAAAAAGGAAGACCTCACCTATCATGCAGGATCATAGATTTTTCAGCTGAAATTTGTCATCCACTTCCAATTTACTCTAAACTTTAATTTTCATAAATATTCTCCACAGTTAACACGATATATGATATCTATATCAATATTATATATATATATATATATATATATATATATATATATTTACGTAAAAAAAAACAAGCGTATGTTTTAAATGGTATTTGCAATGAAATGAACCAAAATTTTTATTGTTGGTGAATTACTTTTTCATTTATAGGTGTTTTTAGGGAAGTTAAATTGTGAATTGATGGAAAAAAATACATTTATATCTGTATTTTAAACTATAACGTCTTTGCACCTCCAGATTTTTCTTAGATTTGGGTCCATTCCGTTCATCATTATATTCTATAACTTGTGTGCAAAGAAAAATAGGATGGCTGCATGACCATTTTGTGTAGAGTGTTCGCCGTTTTGGTTCAATTTCATTAACATTTACTACACATTTTCCCATTTCTCAAAATATATTTTCAAGTAATTTTGTCGTATTTATAGTATTTGTATTATCACTGAAATATTTAAAAACCATAAATTTAATTTTTTTTTGAATAATACACTTTTTCAAAAAATTTCCTCCGAATGTCGTCGGATACCTTAAAAGATTTTTTTTCTCCTTCTAGTTTAAACTATTTCAACATACAAAAAAAATGTTTGAATTTTAAAAATAAGACTAATAAAAAAAGTAGCATAAAAAGACATCAAATTATAATTACGTTGTATGATATTGCTGAATAAGAATTAAAAGATTTTCAAAAAATAGGAATGCATGCCCTTTCTTCTAGAATTAACCTCAAAGCTATTGAAAATCAGAAAGAAATTGGAACAGCAAATCAGCTTCGGATGTAATCAGACTTTAAATAAGTGGAAAAGACATCCTCATATATGAAGAGAAAATTCTATGTGTGGATCTGGTTTATTTTACGCACATGCTTTATTTACATCAAGTTTTATATTCTTTTATTAATAATAAGAAATGACGAGTGAGTGCAGCTTTATTGTTAATTTTTATCATCAATCCTACCAGATATATTGACATGCAAATCTATCTAAATAAAAATGAGCTTTGAGTACTTATTACTTGCAGTTACTTGTTGGTTATAAGTATGGCAAAATTATGCAATCTGTGTAAATAAAAATGAATGCGTGTATGTCTCGCATGCCCTGCCGTACCACTCATCCGACTCCGATGAAACAACAAACTGCTTGCGCTTATGCATAATACACAAAAATATTTTCAGATCTATTTACCGCATCTATTAACCACTGAATAACTCGCCAAGGAGACACAGCAGATTGAGTAAAGAGACTAAATTCTAGTCAGATGTTAATATTTCGGAGCAATTGTACGTCAATTGTAAGTCTTTCTCTGAGGTCATAGTTTTATGAGAGAGTACGAGAAAGTTTGAGGGGAGCCAATCCTATAAGTTTGAAATTTTAACTAGACATTTAATAAAATGATAGCGGATTTTTGGAGAAACTTCCGAAAATATAGTACAAATAATTTTCCACCAACCTAGTTTTCAAAAATTTATCTTTTCAACTATATTAAAGATTTTATGGTACAAATATATTTTCAATGTTTGATCAACTTTAAAGAAAATATTTTAAGCACATCTCAAATTAAACTTGGGAATTCTGAACGAATATCAAACGAATCACGAGATACAATAAACAGTTTCTTTCATTACCATTCTGAAAGAATACCAAGCTTTACAATTCTAAAAATACACAAATCTAATACATAAAAATGAGTATTTGTTTGTCGAATAGAATAATGAAAATAGAATGAATAGAAAATAGAATAATGAAAAAAAAAACTATCTATGCTTCTCCTTTATATATCCTTCCATTTCAATGAATGCATTCACTGCCGGCAAGAAAATAAATATCATTCTTTTTATGATTCTTATTAAAACAAGGTAACTGTTTCACATTCCAAACGATATTCCCCCAAGATTGTTTTTTCTTTCTTTCTTTCTGTTAGGTTGGGGAATCAGTTCGTAGCGTTTTTATATTTTCTTTGTTTTACAACGAATTTTCTTTTTCATGAGTCATTTCATGATATTACTTTTAATATATTTTTAATTACTTTTAAGGCTTAGAAATGGAATATCCAGGAGATAAAAATCAGAATTTTCGACACCTGCTCTTCTTTGCTTTTCATCCAGGCCAAAAAGTTTTTGCAACGAATACGAAGAAGGTGTCATAGGCGAGTTTACAGCACGGGAATGATCAAGCCTGACCACCATCTAACGAAGACCATGATCTGCGTTTGGGGGAGGGAACTGGGAGGACATGGTGTACTTGGAAACGCTCGAAAGGAATGTCACAGTCACCAAGGAATTCTACATAGCCCAGCTACACCACAAGAAAGAGACTACGCAACTGAAAAGACCCCCGTCGACAGGGCGAAACCATACTCCTTCACAACTCCAGGCCCCATGTGGCACAAGTCGTCAAAGCCACACTCCAAGAGCTCGAATGGGAAGTCTTTCAACATCCCCCGTATTCTCCGGATCTTGCGCCTTCGGATTACCCTCTTTTCCACTCCCTGTCGAACTATATGAGGGGCGTTACCTTCGACAATAAAGATGGCCTTTAAAACCAGACCAGGCGATTTTTTGGCTGAACGGCATCGACAAATCGGTTGAGAGGTTGGGAGGAGGACGTACACAGCAACGGAGAATACATAATCGATTTATTGGTTGTTATTACTAATGATTTTCTTTAAATAAAAGTCTGTTAAAACGCTACGAACTTATTCCCCAACCCGATATTTTCGCATTCATCTATAAAAAGATTTTGAGGACTCATTTGAGTCATTGATTCTGAGATTTTATGGATAGAGCAAGGCACTGACCGTTGTAGCAGGCCGAGATCTCGTAGGTAGTGACCCCGGGGATGTCCAGGTAGGGGTCCTGTATGTGCGTGAGCGTGGAGACGGAGTGGTGCGAGAGCCTGCACACGTGCTGGCTGGGGTCCCCGTAATCGAAGGACTGGCATCGGTAGTTGACGCTGAGGCACTTCTGCCGGCACTCGTCCAGGGTGGTGACGTCCTGGTAGACGGCGTCAACAGTCTTCAGGATCTTGCCGTTCAGCTTGCGGAACTCGCACAGGCGCACGGGATCTGCAAAGAGGAAAAAACAATACTCATCTAGACTCACACAAGTCACGAACATATGCTAAGGTTATATGGTTATAAGATCAATCACATTTCTTGTCTAGACTTGGGTACAGACTCTCACATGTCACGAACAAATGCTAAGGTTACAAAATTAGTCACATTTCTCGTCTAGACTTGGGCACGTAATGTTAATCAAAAAGTGTAAATTGTCTCATCCCCCTTTTATGCAAATCGTCATGTAATTTTTCCTGACGTTGTGTTTTGATCACGTGATCGGAAGTCGTCGAGTAGGCGGTGACTTCCGGTATGTTTGATGCTATACGGTATGATGATGTCCGGTATGAGAGCAGTTCTGGCTTTGATACACCCTTTGAAGAGAATGCTCTCGTGGCTTTAACTCTGTTAATTGAATGTTTTGATGGTTAACTCTCTCGACTTAAACTCTATTCATTGAATGCTAGAAGACATGCGTTATCTGCTCAGAGTATATAATTTATTTATTTCTGTTTGTTAAATGGTCTTTGTGCATGATGAATTGAATGGACGATGAACAGTTTTTGAAATAAAAAGCGATTTCTTCCGAAGGCATTATTTTGTTGTCACTTAACTCTCTGTGCAACTCCGCTGCCACGTAGTTTTGGCAAACACATACTCTCACATATCACGAATATATGCTAAGGTTGTATGATTCTAAAGACCTTATCACACGGCGAAATATCGTCAAAAATTTTCCGTTTCTACCTTCAAGCAACCGGTCAAGCATATATATAGACCGATTTTTAGTATCAACTATTGGCTTCGAGCTTAGTTTGCTACTTAATGCAGTTGTGATAAGACTTTTTTTTAGACAAAAAGTATTTTTAAATACTTAACGTAATATGTAACTTAAATATAATATCGTAATTTGTTCTCTACAGTACTTTTTTTAAATAACGGAAACATCCAACTGTCACCATTCCATGCCATATTGCAGCCAGTTTCTTTCTAATATCAATAAATAAACCCTGATCATGTTTTTGAGAGCCGCAAATAAGTGTTCATTCATTGTTGTTTGATGGAATTGTAATTTCTATAGCATTACTATTTCTTTAAGAATTCGTAAGGATTACTATTTTTTTAATAAGAGGCTTAATATTTCACACATTTTCTAATATATCCAAATTACTAAAACATACAGAATTAGTTACTTTAGCTCTTTGCTCCAAGTAAGTCGAGTCGAATATGTTGCAATGTCTTCACAGTCCTGCTAAATAAGATAAGATTGATTTCATACAACTTTAAAACTATATCTGCCTTATAATTATATGCGGTCTGAACACTAAAATGGATCCGTACCTGTGATTATTATTACCTTTCCTAAAAGGCTAAATGCCTTGTTTTAATATCTATTAAAAACGATTGATATAATACAAATCCTTATATTCTGCAAAGGTATTTCCCTGCCTTTCTCTGAATGATTGAGCTTCTTCTTGCATACAGTCGACCACCCGGCCACCACTGAACGTAGCAGGATTTGTGGTGGTCGACTGCTGAATAAGTATTATCCAGCCTTACATGGATCGATCAGTCTGAATTATTGAGCAATAAGAAAAATGAAACGACTTAACATAGGAAAACCTGGCCAAACCTCTATTAAAATACAGTGCTACAAACTCCGACATCAGTTAATAATTTTAGCTCTTCAGTAAACCTTGATAATCAGCTTTTCTCTGTCCACACGAAAATTAATCCGAAAGAGCGAAAGATAAAAATTTAGCTCTCATTAGTATATTCGTCGTACAGTTCTCAGTACGTGAGTTCGCGCTCAAACAAAAACACAGGTTAATCTCAGATCTCGGGAATCTTCGCGACCCGCGATAGTCAAGGTCACCTGCCGATTAATCAACAGAATTCAATCCCACCGCAGCACGACGTCACGCATCCGGAAATGCGAAACGCTGCTGCCATCGGCGAAGAGTTAAACTTTCGCCCGTTACCCGAAAGATGCCTGCGAGCTTTTTCATGGCCGCTTCACACATAGCCCCGAGCTTGCATAGTGGCGAATGCTTCTGGAATGATCTTTAAAATATATTTTATGCGCAAAGTTACGCTTTGATATTTTGTGCGGATAATGGACGGAAATGGTCCGTGTCCCTGGAACGTGCGTTCTCTATCTCCGGTCGGATATAATAACCTGTAATATTCTCATTTTTATGAGTGTTATCAAAGCGTTTAATTTCCAGAGGGGAGGAGCTGTTACAGGTGGCTCGGATAAGTGATGGAAATGGATCCAAAGTCTTGCTCTAAAGACTGCACTTCTTCTTCTTGTATATAGCCGCCACCACTGAACGTAGCAGTATTGACAGGATGTGTTGGGGTCGATTGCTGAATAAGTATGGTCCAACCTTACATGGACCGATCAGTCAAACAAGCATTCCTTTCGGGGTAGTAAGTAGCTGTCTTTCTCCCCAT
The DNA here is from genome assembly GCA_026543055.1 of Argiope trifasciata. Lineage (NCBI taxonomy): Eukaryota > Metazoa > Arthropoda > Arachnida > Araneae > Araneidae > Argiope > Argiope trifasciata. Next base: position 1,460,306 of record JAPMOQ010049361.1, read on the forward strand.
CTGCACTCTCACAAACAGTTAAAATGAAACTATCATTGACATCCTATCCTTCAAGGTTTTGAGATGACCTGGTACTATCAGTACTGTACTTAAATCATTATTTACAATCTTCAGGTCCTTCCTTCACTCTGAGACCTCCATACATTCCATCTAAAGACTGCACTAAAAAAAAATTGTATTCTTCAACTTGCAAAAGGTCTTCCCTTTATATGCTGATAAATGGAAGCAAGTTATTTCTTTTTAAAAGCAACTGACTCTGGAGAACAAAATAGGGACATTTAAAATACTTCCGCCGTTTTACAAGTTAGATATTGTCTCGCAGATAGAACTCAAGAAGTAGAGTTAAATCGATTTATTAATTCAATTCTGAATAAAGAACCCTGTGATTGAGAAATCTCCAACTTTTTCTACAAGGATGGAAAGTTCCAGAACACTTATCTGGAGACAGCAAGAAAAGTCAGGAGCACTTATCTGGTAAATGAAAGAAAGGTCCAGAATCTTCTGGAACACGTAATAAAGGAAAAACACTTTAAAGTTTTTTAAAAGTCTACTGGAATTCGAACGCATGATCACGAAATAAAGGAAAAACACTTAAAAGTTTTTAAAAAAGTCTACTGGGATTGGAACACATGATCCTAGACTATGAGTTTAACGTCATAACCATTCAGCTATGCAGACTCGGCTGTGTTTTGTTTCAATTTGCCCTCTGTTTAGAATGACATTTGTTCTTTAACCGTATTTTCCTTCGCACTCCCAGTTAAATATTTATTTTCAATAATAAATGTTATTAATAGAGATTTAACAAATTATTGTTTGACAAATCATTTTAACTGTTTTTTTTAATTGTTTAAAACAACGTGTAAACTTGAATGGTCAACAATTTAAGATTGGTTAAAATTAAAACTGACGGCGTTTTTCTAAACGATAGTTCATGAATAATTTGCTTAATGATGAATGGATCCTTAAAACACATAATTAAAAAGAATTATTGACATTGAAGAATTATCAAAAATTGACAATTCTTTTAACATACAAACTGCAATCCTGATTTTTTGCAGGTAAACAGCCTTCCAAATTATAATAATAATGAGGATTAATAATTTTTGCTAGTCACTGAACAGAATTTTATTACATAATCAAACTTTTAAATGAATATTTCCTTTTAGAATTCTTTCGAATTAAAAAAAATTGTTTGGATAAAATTAAATTCTGGTTAATTGTAAATTTTTATGATGCTTCTTGATGTAGCTCCAAAAGCAAAAGTTCTCATGAGCGTTTTTTGTTGATATGAATTCTAAGAAATTCGCGCCCGCAAATTTGAAATTTTTAATATCCAAGTAATAGGACATAAAAACTGTAATAATTAATTTTTTAAACCCCATTGTAATACTTCCAATTATATACATAGTTTAAAATTTTTTAAAAAGAAATATTTAATTTAAAATCGTGGCTGATTATGTCATTGAATTTTTTCATTTTGTTTGGTATCTTCTTTCTACTCTCTGAAAAAGAGTGAGGAAAAAATAATATTTTATTAAGAACTTCATTTATAAAATCCGAAATTACAGCTCTATTATAGCACTAGGGGATTAAAAATCAGTTATATACTTATAATTACAAGAGATTTAAACTAAAATTCACACTCGAATAAAATAAGGCAAACAATTCCTAATCATCATTTTAATTCTGAATTACGCATAATAACTTTATTAATCTCTATTAATATTTTTGCGTACAATTTATTAGGAATGTAGTCATCGTGCCGTAAACAGATGGTAATTTACAAAAAGACAAATGAGAAAAAAAAAACCCTTTAGATATTGCAGACAAATTTAGAACAATTTTTGGCAGAATTCTGAATCAGAATTGTTTTCTTAATTTTAAATTAATTGTAATTAATAAAGCTATTATTAATTATGTTGCATTTTATATGATCCTGATACTCAAATATTGTTTATTAGATTTTATAGGCCATGTTTGAAATATGCAAACAGCATCAACTGAAATGCATACAGTTGCTGCTCGTTTGACAGAAATGATAAAAATCCCTGATGTAAACAAGCATATATTGGATGTGGAGCGATTGCTTCTTTAAAACCGATGCTGCTAAGAGTTTCTTTGCGTGAGAATCTCTGAACCCTAGATGGCACTGGGAAAGATTTCCATTCTCCAGTTAGATGTGTCCTTTGTTGAAAGAAATTTATTACAACTAATATTGACACATTGTATGCGGGACACGTATTACTGAAGATTGGTGCTTTAGCACGGGTCACGTAGTAGAACGTTTTTTGACGATTGATACTTGAGCGCGGGTCGCGTACTAGTAAGGGTTAGTGTAACAACATGGTTTGTAATAACGATACTATTATAAATGTAGCCACTTAAAAAATATATTGTTTGGTTTACAAAAATCTTCTGGTTGTTATTTCTATATTTCAATCTAAAATTCGAAAAGTCGGTTAAGAAATGAACTAATTTTCGATCTATGTTTAGTTTAGTTTTGTTATATTAACGTCCCGTTTGAAAGCAACACGAGGGCTATTTTGGGATGGACCTCGTCATTTTGAACCACGATCAGAGGACGAGGACGACACCTGAACTGGCACCCCCCTCTCCATACCAGCGGGAGGACGTTTGGCCTGACAGATTTAACGTGCAAGAGACCCCCTCACACGACGGTTCTTCGGTGGAATCGAGTCTCGAACCTGCAACCCTCCGGTTCCGAAGCCGAGATTTTAAAACCAGGCCACCGCGGCCCTTTTGACGATTGATACTTGAGCGCGGGTCGCGTACTAGTATGAGTTAGTGTAACAACATGGTTTGTAATAACGATACTATTACAACTGTATCCAAAATTTTTGTTCACAAAAATCTTCTGGCTGTTTTTTCTATATTTCAATATGAAATACGGAAAGCTGGTTAAAAAATGAACTACTTCTCGATCTATAGAGATGTAACTGAATGACTAAACTGACGGCACCGCTGCGAAATGGACCTTCACACAATGGGTTAAAAGACCGAGACTCCGTAATTGCAGAAAATTCTAATCCAGAATTGTCTGTTAAGGCAAATATTGTGTGTTCACGACCACGACAGCATCATTTCGAGAAATATATAGAGAGAGACGAACACCATTATTTGGGTTATTAATCTGTACGTCTCGAGTAATGCTTCAAATCTTACGCCATGAAAGGCAATTGTGGAGCCATTTTTTTCCCTCTATTACAGCGTTTCTATTTTGTTAAGTATCTACCAAAAAAGTTAAAAAGTGATTGCCTTGCGTCGAATGGTGCATTTGTTTCGACTCCTCGATGGCTCAAAATGAACATGATCTTCGGAGGAATCTTAGTACATCTCCCGAATACAGGCCTCTAATTATAAGCTAGGGATGATCCCTTCGATGGTCTTTTCCTTCCTGGCCCCAAGAAATGCATTTATGTTTGACCTCTGGTAGTAGAACAATAAGAGCATCCCGTTCGCCCCTCAGCTTTATTTTCGTCGTCATTCCAGATTAAGCGCCTCTTCTGGCTAATCCCCGAGGAAACATTTCCTGGCCGAAATCGGTCCAATTTTCAGCACAATGCCCAATCGTTGAAAAGATGATGATCGTTTCGGTTTTGTGGCTCGTAAACAGGCGCATTCTTCGTCAGTCCAACCCTCCTCTCCTCTCTTCGCATTGTTTGTTTCTGTAATCACTCAAACTTGGGTTTCCTAATTGCCCTTTCACCTCATCATCCTCGGAGTCCCATTAGGTTCCGACCGAGCGTGAAATGGCCGACCCCCCTCCCTCCCTTCTCAAGTGCTCCCATAACAGTTAGGATTCTTCTCGTGCGAATGGCCGTCAGTGGCGTAACGGAACGGAGCCATTCAGAGTGCGTTCGAAATATTTATTCGCCAACAACAAGCACCGCAACACGAACAAAAGATGAAAAAAAGGTGAAGGATTTCTTTATTAGGTTTCGCGAACTGTTTTATTCACCCCGGGTGAGCTGCTTGAAAGCTTGCGGTTTGTGGAGGATACTATGAACTTTATTTTCAAGGAACTGACGTTCTTAAAAAATATCATTATTTAGAAGGATTATTCTATAGATAACTATTCCTCTGACTTAATTTATTTTTCTATTTATCTTATTCTTTCCCAAAGAAACTCTTCCTCGTCTTTTTACATTCTCCGAGGATCAATGAAGCATTTAATGTATTCGCACAACGGATCAATATTATTTAAATATAATAAAACTTCCTTGTTAAGAGTCTGGATACGATACAGATCATTTTTAAATCGCTCTTTAATCGTGTTGAATCGGAAATTATTATTTTTCGTGTGAAATAAAATTTTCGTTTCTTTTGCTGCTTTTTGTGAATTGTGCTTTTTACTATTGTTTTCCCCTTAGTTTTCTTAAGAACTGAAAATATATAAAAGCTCTAAATATATACATTTTTTTCGCTTAAAAAGCTAAGATTTTAAACGTGCCATTTTCAAGTTTAGTTTGATTTAGTTTAGCAATTTTAACGTTCCCGTTTTGAAGCAACATTAGGGCTATTTTGAGACTGTCTTTATAATTTTGAGGGTGACGGTCAGGTGACGAAGACGACGCCTGAGCTGACATCCCCCTCTCCACACCAGCGGGAGGACGTTTGCCTGACAGATGCAAGAGACCTCCTCACGCGACGGATCTTCGGTGGAATCGAGACTCGAACCGTGCCATTTTCAAGAAGTTTCAACGCTGTTTTGGAGCGGAACTTTTAATTTCTAATGACAATTAGATGTTTGAAACATTCATAGCATAGTTGTTAAATAAGACCAGCTCACAACGTTTTCTTGCAAATTCAAAGCGAACCGGGTGTCTTTTTCTTAATGTCATCTGATGGGACTCTACTCATACTCAGTGCTGAAACTGATAAATACAATTGCCTCAAAAATTAAAAGAACTAAGGGAAAAAAGTTTCCATGTCTACAAAATTTTTAATGAATTACAATTGAGATGCATATGAAGGATATGTACACATGCATTTTTATGAGTGCAACAAATACTAATAATTGTTAACATGCTGATGGCAATTTGATGAATGCGTATGAGGTATATACTTTGAAGCTAATAAAAAGAGATATTTTTATCTCTGAATTAATTTCATATTACTTTAAAATGCATTTAAAAAAAATCTCTCATTTTATCTACAATGTTTCATTTAAGGTTGCTTTAAGCACTTTAAAAAAAATCTAATGAGCTTTAGATATGCAAATTCCCAACACTCCATATTTGACCTTAACTTCCCACAAAATGTGAGCTCACTAAAAGGTTATCTACATAAATAAAAATGAATATTTGTTTGCATGCCTTCCTAACTCGTTCATCCGATTGCAATGAAACTTGATCGGCTTATTGTTTACACCTACGGGATGGTTATTGGGAGTACAATGATCTAGAATTTTCAAATAAATTCGAATCTCAACCACATCTATTCACCAAGGATTCATCTCCAAATCACTCGCCGAGGAGACACAATAGATTCAGTAGAAATGCTAAATCCAAGAGAAAGGGTAATATATTGTAGTTAGAAAAAGCAAATGTCATGCAAGTCATTCTCAGAGGTAACAACTTCATTGCAGATAATGCGAGAAAGTTTTGGGTAGACCAACCCTGGGGATTTTATATTTTAATTATATTTCTTTTTCTCAGTAACCACCAAAAATATTGTAGTACAAATAATTTTGCACCATCTTAATTTTCAAAAAACGTCTGTTCAACAGTATGAAAGATTTCATGGTATAAATATATTTTCTATGTTTAATCAGTTTTGAAAGAAAATATTTTAATTGCATTTTCTTAAATTAAATTTGCGAATTCCGAACGAATATCAAACGAGTCACGATATCCAATAAATAGTTTCTTTCATCGCCATTCTGAAAGGACACCATTACAATTCTAAAAGAATGCACAAATTTAATGTATAAAAATGCATGTTTGTTTGTTTGTATTTTATATACTGTCGTACCGTTCATCCTATTTCGATATAACCTTGTGAAAATATTGATTGATTGCACTTAATATTATTTTTTTTCGGAGGCAGAAACGCGCAGGGTGCCAGCTAGTATAAGTATAAAGCGGGGTGGTCGGCTGTATACAAGAAGAAGTATAAAACCCTGCCCATTTGAACTGGAATGTTTGAACTTCATTAATAAAAAGGCAATACGAGTTATTTCAGAATGCTTCAAACATCTGCTTCTTCTTCAGCAAACAATGAACCAGTGAGTCATGCGAGCCATAATCCCAATTAATCCTCGCTTTCTTTTCGTTAAATGAATCCTTTCCGCAAATAAGAAAGGAGGGGGGGGAGGTAAGAGAGCACCCGGTGCTAGGGAAGCCGGCTTGTAGGTGAAATTCCGTCCGTGACCTGCAGGTCACCTGCCTTCCCGACTGAGTGACCTGCAAGACTAGTGATCAAGATTCTGGATGCGGTGCTGACCTGGCCATTCCTCCCTTCGCCCTCACGTGACCTGGGGATGACGGTTTTTCTCACTCTTCTATCGGACGTGAGAAAATCGTCTGCCGGTAAGAATCTCGGGCCAAGAAAGTCACGATTCATTTTTCAAAGCTTTATAGCAGCCATTCTTCAAAACGGGAGGAAGACGTGTTTCTTATTTCAAATTCTCACGTCACTCGACCCGTTTCAAATTGGTCATTGCAATCGATGTCTGAGATGGGTAGGCAAGATCCTACAGATGCAAAAGGGATCTATAAAAATATTTATGCATTCCTTTCCTTTAATATATATATATATGTTACCGTTTAAGTATGAAATCCGTTATTTCATAGAATACCTAGTTATTCCATGAAATAACTGATCGTGTCCGTTAAAGTGTGTCATATGCTATTCATTTGACACTTTAACGAGTTATTTCAGAGAGTAGCGATCTGCAGAACGTTAAAGTGTAAAATAATCTACATCATATATCTCGCTTTTTAGTATAGGGCACATTTACGTTTCGTTTTACAATATGGAAAGTAGCGTGTAAAACCCAGTAAGTCAACAAAAAAAGTTTTTTGATTTAGAAATAAGGTTCTTTGTCTTTCCAAGTGCCCTTTTAGTAATCCTTGTAGTAACAAATGTTTTTATGGTACGTTTCCATAAATACCATTTATACGATGCATAAATGAGATAAATGGCTTCTTTTTCATTTCAATTGTCTATCATTAGTTTATTTATACAATACCTAGTTATTCTATGAAATAACTGCATTATATACTTTAACGGTAACACACACACACAAATATTATTTAGGTTTCTCTTATAACACATTTACAGCATTTAACATTTTAAGTATTAATCTATTTTTAATACATTTTCGGTAAATACATGATTTCCAGAATGTATGGGGTTTCGAAGGTAAATACCCATGCTGCTTATAAAAAACAAAAGGGAAGAAAATGAATCAATGGCGTCATTTTTATTCATGTGTCTGGTCTCGTATAGAAATTCATGTCTCCAGTTAGGGTTAAAGTAGCTCTGAAATCAAGATAACACAGTTGACAGAGATTAAAATCATTGCCAGAAATGCAAGGAAAAAAATTTATTCGGATCAAGTAATGCGAAACATTTTTTATAATAAAGATGAATGTGTATGAACAGACTTTTACCAGGCTCGACAGTTTGATACAGGGATTTGGATTTCTAGCTCGAGATCCTGATATAGAATATCAGGTTCTTGCGTAACATCGTAAAATTTCTCCATTAAAATAAAATTAGTTTAGCATTGTAGAAAATGTGACTGTGTTCGTAATAGTCAAACGGTAAGAAAGGGAGAAAGCTATTAAAACTAGACTTTAAGCTTTATGTAAAATCCCCACATCTGTAATGTATAAGAAAATGTTTGGATGATGCGTCTCACCCAATAAAAAATCCAAGTTAAAAGGGTTGTATTTAAGATGGTTATATCGAAGGTCAATAAATCGGGTGCATTCTATTAAAATGTGAACTGTTAAAATAACTCCACAATTATCACACATTGGGGGAGGTCCGGAAAAAAAGCAAAAAGCTAAGTATCAGGTGGGTGTGACCTATACGTAGTCGGGATAAAATGACATCACAGCGTCTACTTAGTTTTGAAGATCAGTTGGCCAGTTGGGGTTTAATAAAATGGAGCTTGTTGTTATTCTCCATGTCCCATTGAATTTGCCATTGGCGATATAGCACCAACGAGTCATAGTTGTACGCTTGATCCAGAAAACCAAGTTTCACACTTTATAACGATTGGGAGGGGAGACTGTACATCTCACAGATATTTCTTTGAAATTTCATTTCAAATATGGACTTTATAAATTTTTTCAGATATGCATTTATTTAAAAAACTAATATATTAATATTTTGGGCATTTAAATCTTTTCGAAATTAAAACAAAAAAACTGAATTTTATGATGAAATAGAAAATTACCAATTGAAAAATGATTTAAAGTATGGTATAAATTATATTTAAAAAAAATATCCTGCAGTAACACATAGGACTAAACAATTCTTTTGTCGCATATTTAAAGACTCATTAAAATAAAATAAAAAATCAGTTTTGAATTAATTAAGGTTTAATCACTTCGAATTCCAATTAAAGTTCAAATTTTAGGGCAAATGACAGAAAATTAGGTGAATGCACAGCAGAATGAATATACCTGTATAGAGATTTTAAAAATTTAAGGATTGATATTATTTTGATGAAGACGCTGTTAAGAACCCAAACTACACAAAATATTTGAGAATTTTAGCGAGAATTAATTTCCCCAAAGACGAGTATTTTGAAATAAAAATACAAATCGTTTCCTTCCTTTCCCTCTCAAATCCATTTTTCAATCAATCTTCTAACAAACGATCACAATCAGTCTTCTTACAAAGACAATGATAGCGTCTTATCTGAAACACACATCTGCATCGTAATGTATACGTATCATTTTATGTAAATGATCATAGAGTAGGCGTTGCAAGATAAATATCAACAGATGTAAGATCAGATTTATTTTTATTGATGTGAATTGTGACAGAAATGCCCAAATAGTTTTTTTTAAGTTTATTCCAAGAGGTATAATCAGTATAATAAAATCAATATCAGTTCAACTCTTGCAATCTTATTTCCTCCTGTTTAGTAAAATCAAACTCTCGAGTCACGAACGCATTGATTGCTGTTAACAATGGGTCTTTATTCCATTCTGAAAGAACACTTGCAATGGAATCGTTTGCTTCGCGTAAGTGTTCAAATGAGAAAGCGTCACATTCGTTTACACCAATTTGCTTCATCTCCATTAACACTAGTTGAGAGATGCGAAGTCATTTCGAGAAACTGGTTTCTTATCTGACGACATTATTTGCTTTCTCTCTATTAGCATAGATCGATCGCGAATTTTGCTTTTAAAGCCGGCAGCGTGTTGAGATGAGATAATAAGTACTTTCTGTTCATGTCTTTACAAATGCAGCCATGTTATTAAAGTGGCATTTAACGGCTCCTTTAAATAAAACTGATGTACACTTTCCACTGATTGTTGAATAATTGTATTGACTTTAAGATAGCCGATGTTAAAAACAATAGTTATCGAAAACATCGGCAATTTTTAAAAATTCTTATTACTTCTTGTAGTTCAGACTTTTTTCTTTCCAAAACAGTTTATCTTTTTCTAGGAAACGGAATATCTGGCCCAACATATTTTTCAATTAAAATTTCTCCTTAGTTTCAATTTTCCCAAAACCTTTCATTTTCATAAAAATTCTCCACCTTTAACATGATATCCCCAAAACTAATAAAGGTATTTACATAAAAATTGCAGAGCGTGTTTTAAATAATATGGGCAATGAAAGAAACAAAAGTTTCATTGTTGGTGAAATATTTTTTATTCATAAGCGTTTTTAGAAATATTAAGTTGCGAATTGATGGAAAAAATGCATGTATACGTATATTTTTACCCATCACTTCTTTACATCACAAATGTTTCTTAGATTTTGGTTCGTTTCAGTCATCTTTATATTCTATAACTTGTGTACAAAGAAAAATAGAATTACTGCAATATAATATTGTGTAGAGTGTAAACCGTTTTGGCTAAATTTCATTAAAATTTCTCATTACTAAAAATATATTATTTTTTCGAATAATTGTTTTTGTATTTATAATGTTTATTATTGAAAATAATCTAAAAACCATAAACAGTTTCTAAAAAATCCGATTTTTCAAAATTTTTCCTTCGAACTTAGTTTCTTAAGTTGGTAAAAATACTAATAGGAACCGAAAATGAGCATTGTTAATATTAAGCCTGATATAGGGGCAATAGCTTTACTTTAAATTTTTCGTATTCTACCGAACACCTAAAAATTGAGAATTTACATTCTATTTCAGTTACAAGTATTTTGTTTTATGCAATATCTTTTCAACTTGAGTTTTAACTGCATATAAATAGTAAGTCAATTGAAGAAAAGAAGAAAAATGAAACTGCATACAAAGTGATCAATGGTATGTACAAAATGGTATTCCTGTTGTACCTTCCTATTGCCCAACTGTTAGCTATGTTGCGACCGGATGCAGATCCTCTAAGAAGGAAAACGACCAAATGCCGATTGTGCGGTATTTTATGGTATAAATATATCTCCTATGTTTAATCATTTTTAAAAGAAACTATTTTAATCACGTTTTCTACCATTAAACTTGAGAATTCTGAACGAATATGAAACGAATCATGAGATACCATAAATAGTTTCTTTCATTACCCTTCTGAAAGAACACCAAGCCATTCTAAGAGAATATTCAAATCTAATGTATAAAAATGAATAGTTGTCAATAGAATAGAATACTAAAATTAAAATAAATACTATTTATGCTTCTCATTTATATATATACCCTTCAATTTCAGTGAATGTATTTATTCCCGATACGAAAATAAAAACCATTCTTCCAATCATTCTCAATGAAACAAGATAACTATTAGAAATTCCAAACGATGTTTCCGAGATCATTTCTTCTGCCGCAGCAACGCACCGGGTACCAGCTAGTAATTCAATAAAAATCTATTTAATGATAATCATTAGAAATGATGAAAGTCCTTATTGTTCCTAAATAAAACTTTGAGCAAACATTGCAGTTTGCTAAAAGATATGATGCCACTTTATTTCTCATGACAATCTGTTATTTAAGGAGCTTAATGCTCTAATCTCGGGTGAAAAAGAGAAGAAAATGTTTACTAACTCACTTATTTCTTGACATTAAAGAAATATTCGAAAATAAGTCATCCAAAACAAAAACAACAACAACAAAAAACAAGCCAGCAATGAATTGCTCGTGCTGACGACAATTACTTAAGTGCAATGAAAATCATTTCCAAAAGAACGGATATAAATTTTACATCATTTACGGTCCAGTGACTTACAAGGTAACTGAGGGTCTATAAATCAATTTTTTTTTCAAAGCTGCAACGCTCAGAAAATATCCTTAAAATAGGTGTAGGTATGACCTAATTTAGTGGTATATTTAATAGCCACTGAATTCTATATTCTTTTTTATAAAGGAAACATTACGCTCTCGTAAAATTGTCATAATTTTGATATATCGCCTGTACTCACCATCTATCAATTTTTGGAGAGGAGAGATAAGGGGGAGAACAGAGATAGCGGGACACCCCCGACCGGCCAACTAATGAGTCTTAGGCTCAGTAAAACTGGAGGGCCTAGAGGGGAGAACAGTTGGGAGAATCGGCTCAAACTCGGTGGGAGCAGACGAATATTCATTTAAAAAAATGCTTGAAGACTTTTATGCTATGCTTTTAAAGAAGCTGACTTTTTATGCTATTTTAACTACTATTCGCTTTAATTACTTTTTCTCTCACATGCATCTTTAAAAATACAAACATGCATTTCTACTTTATTTAATTGATCCATTCTTTAACCCAGAAAAGAATTTATATGAATTAAGTCGATTCTACCGGCAAATTTGCGAGTAAAAAGGGCAGGCGTCAAAGGAGAACAGAAAACCACAAGAGAGGTCGTAGGGGGAGCCCGTAGCTCGTTTGCAGGTGGGTATAGGACGTAGAAAAGCAGCTTCAGACGGGCAACGCGCTCCTCCTTCGACTCTTCTTGAGGTTTAGTGGGTTCCTTTGATGCCCGTCGATTCTACCGCTAATTTGTTGGTAAAATGCTCAAGCATCAAAGCAGCACAGAAAACCATAAGAGGGGTCGAAGGGAGACTCACGCCTCGTCCGCAGACGGATGCAGGTCACGTAACCGGCCCTTTAGGCGTGCTTCAAATAATCTAAAATTACAATTTTCCTTTATTTTTTCTCTTTGACAGAAACGGGTTCTTTGGTTGGTTAATTTGGGTTTTTTGGCACAAGGGCCATTCTTGGCTATACTGAGCCATTCTTATGGCAAAAGGTGAAACATTTTTAATGTTTGAAGCCTCATATAAAACTATATTTTCATGTAGAAAAGCTAAAACAGACGAAGACTAAAAAAAAATTACATCTCTGAATTATAAAATAAACGAGATGGAAGGGAAATATATGGTAAAAGGTGTATAGCGAGTAAAAAATTAAAGATGTTTGGATGATCATTCTTTCCCAGCCGTTCTGGGAGAGTTGCAATTGAAGAGTGAAAAAAATGGTGACGATGGGAGTCAAAATTGACAGAAACGGGAGGAGGGCAGGAAAGAGACCAAATCGGATTAGAAGAAAGATAAATTATCATATCATCCCTCTCAAGTGCAACCCATTTATAGAATGAATCCAGCCAGCACTCCAAAGGAAGTGTGGCAAATAAGTCATTCTCCAGGAGACCGGTTCACCGGGGCAACTTGCCATCAAAAACAAGCACAGCGGCAGGTTCAGGCGCGATAACGGGTGCCCACGGGTAAATGAAGACCGAAATAACAAAGAGAGACACCCAAGGAAACTCGTTCCGACTCCCCACTCGCTCCCACTCGCCGAAACAACAACTTTTTTTTTTAATCCGCAGTTTCTTTTGCGCCTCTAACCTTCTTGGTCAGCAGATGAAGAGATTGGAAGTGGACACGGAGGAAAAAGAGACCGCGGTCCACTACTTCCTTTTGTTGGTGTGAAGGAGGAAGGCATACTGGGAATTCTATCCTCTGATACAATGTCCAAATCAATTGGTCTCTTTTCTATCTGTTTATTGATTGTTGTTGGAGGCGATATCTTTTTACGGGCGCAGAAATCACTAGGAGTTCAAATGTTTTCCATTTATGGTTGGTTAGATCCATCTTTTGTTTTGTAATTCCAATCGCCTATTGACTCCAAATGGATTGTGGGTATTTACGGAAACGTATCAGCTTTGCTTGTTCTGTGGGATGAGCGCCCCAGGACAACAGAAACCATTCATTGCAGATATCGTAAACTTCCGATCAGAAGAGTTTAATATCTCTGACCGATATTTATTTTGAAAGGAAGGGAGATATTGTAGAATGAAGAACGGGCCAATCAAACCTGCTGCAACAAGATAAGTTAGAAAACAAAAACTGAATATGGAGTTTCCGTTCAAAGGTCGTTACTTGAAAGATCGGATGGATTGGAGAATATTTGTAAGATCGTTATAGAATCGATGGAACAGTGGAGCTTTCTTAAGGTATCCGACTATGTTAAAAACGCTGGTTATCGACCACATTGACGAATTCTTTTTTCTTGTAGTTCAGATATTCATCTTTTCAAAACAGTTTATCTTTTTTTAAGAAAAGGAAAGCCTACCATCCAGGCCCACATATTTTTCAGCTGAAAATTGTCTTTGACTACAATTTTTTTAAATCATTAATTTTCATAGAAATTTTTCTCCATGATATTTCAAAAACTAATAGAAATATTTACGTCAAAATTCTAGTTTGTATTTTAAATAATATAGGTAATGAAATGAGCCAACAGTTTATTGTTGGTGAAATACTTTTCCACTTTGAGGTGTTTTTAGAAAAATTAAGTTGTGAATGGATGGAAAAAATACATATATGCGCATATTTTTACCCATCACTTCTTTGCATCGCAATATTTTTCTTAGATTTTAGTTCATTTCATTCAGCATTATATTTTATAACTTGTGCACAAAGAAAAATGGGATTGCTGCATTACAATTTTATGCAGAGTGTTAACCGTTTGGGTTCAATTTCATTAAAATGTACTACACATTTTCCCTATTTCTCTATATATTATTATATTGTCAAATAATTCTGTTATATTTATAGTGTATTATAGTTGACAATACATCTAAACACCACAGTTTTAAATAGTTTTAAAAAAATCCTGTTTTTCAATATTTTTCCTCCGAACGTAGTCGGATACCTTAATTTCGCTAGTAAGCAAAAAAGACAAATTTTTTAGGTACATTCATTTTTAAAGATTGCTTTTCTGTGCTATAATATAATCAGATGTACTAAAATAAAATATCGCTTTTATTACTCAAATATCTTCATATTGTAGTAAACTTAATTTTATGTTTAAAAAAAAAGAGAGAGATTTCTGTTCGGCGTTCCTTTGAAACATTAGAGAAATTTTAAAAAAATATGTATTACGGTTAGAACTTAATAATTTTGTTATATTTATAGTATTTTATATTATAGTTGACAATACATCTAAACACCATAGTTTTGTTTTAAAAAAATCCAGTTTTTCAAAATTTTTCTTTCGATAGTAGTCTTATACCTTCCAACCATTTATAAACATTCATCAAACAAGAAGTGATTTATTATTTTATCTGAATTCATTTCAGTACTGCTTATCCTGAACTCATTTTGAAGATTAAGCTCTTTAATTGTCAATTTATATTTTTTTAAATTTAATCATTAGCAAATAAAAAAAAATGAATACATAACTAAAGATTTATGCCGTTTCACCATCTACGACGGAGTGATTATATTATATCAGCACATTTTGGCAATTTATATATGTTTCAGTTAGATAATATTGCTAGATTTCAGGATTTCCTATTTTACTCAAAGAGATTGCAGAATATCAAAAATATAGAATAATGAACATTGTTAACTGTGACTGTTTTCATGGGAAGTAAAAACAATCTAAGTTACATTTCTTTGACATTATAAATACAATACACGTAGGTTTAGCCAGGACTTAAGATGCCACTAAGAGTTTGCAGCATTTGGCGAAGATTTTAGAGGAGCTGATTCACACAAATGTTAATTCACCCATGAAATATAGAAGGTGATGTGACATACACTGTAAGACAATGATATATTCATTATTAAAGAATTTTTTATGTGAAAAAAAACCTCATATGGGCTGCAGACTGGATAAACGTTAGAAAATATTATTTTGAGGGTTATAAATTTTTCTATTCTTTTTCGGATTTGGTTTTCGTGATCCTCTATAATACTGAAATCTGTAGCATCCTTCCTTGTAGCAAAATAATTTTTTTCACCTTTCTTTTTACTTGAAACAGAGAAGACTTCGGCATTATCATTACTAAAATTTATAATTTTCTGTGTCATTTAAGAAATTTGCCTTGGCGACAGCGAATAATTCGAGCTTTGGTCATTGCAGACATCAATAATCGCTCTGTCACTAATCCTTACGATATGACATCAAGCCTCTAATGCATAAAAAATTATTCTACCCCAATGCGATCCCGAATTCCGTGCCCCGACAAGAAGAAAGAGAAGAAAAAAAATTGCTTATGAAATTTCTTTGTGAACCAACAGGGAAGACTTTAAAAAAGAAACCCCATCAATTTTATGTTTGTGGAAGTCATTGCTGTCACGCGAGGTTACTTGAGACAACGCTCAGGACAGCGAATGCATCGATGACATCAAATAGGGAGCACGCTCCTATGTTGCTGTTACCCATGGCACTTTATAACCCCACCGACCGAAAGTTGTCAATGATTTAAGACTAAAGAATGGCATAAAATTTAATAAAAATTTCGAATGACATACGAATAAAGCCATTTAAAATATCACTAATATTTTCTTTCAATAGCAATCTAAAGATAAAATATCTTTATGGCAACAATTTCGGTAGTATTTTATAGCGGAAGTTCGAAGAAAATCATTCTGAATTCATTAGATTTCTATAGCATTTAAAATATTTATCAATTCATACTTTTATTTGTGTAGATTATTGATTCCACTGCGCATTGATTCAAATTTTTGAGGGATTTTGTTTAAAAAGAATAGACTTGTTGTTATTGCCCATGGCACTTTACAAGCTCGCCGACCAATAGGTGTCAGTGATTTAAGCCAATATTAGCGCCCCTTTTTTTTCAGCAGTGATGGTTACACGCCCTGCACCCTTCTGCAGACGAACCTCATGCTCCCCCTTCGACCCTCTTGCAGTTTTTTGGGCCCCTATGATGTCCGTCGATTTCTTGCTTCTGAGGCCATTCAGGCCTGAGCATTTTAAGGGCCGTTTACACGACCGTCCGTTTCCCAGATTTGGTCATAAATCAGACCTCCGACCCACTGGGGGACCCCACTCCCCCATAGCCAGGAGGATGCGTTTCCCCTTCGACCCCTCTTGGACTCTTGGATGCCTGGGCAGTTTACCGACAAATGGTCGATAAAGTCGACGTCATCAAAGAAGACCAGAAAACAGCAAGAGGCGGCACGTGGCTCGTTTGAAGACAGGGTATAGGCCGTGTTCAAATAAGGAAGAGTCACTTTCAACTTTATTCCTAATCCGGAAATTAAAATAAGAAGATACCATCCACTGATAATCCAAATAATATCTGGACAAGGGAGATTTCCTGCCTATTTCCAAAGATTTGCAAGAACGCAGGAAAATAAATGCATTTGTGGGGAAAGGGGTACAGTTTACCACTATTTAATGGAATGTGTGGAGATCTCAGAGTGAAGGAAGGACCTGAATATTGTCAACAATGATTTAAGTACAGTACGGATGGTACCAGGTCATCTCAAAACCCTGAAGGATAGGATGTTAAAGATGGACAGTTTCATTCCAATTGTTTGAGAGAGTGCAGATGGGGAGGAAGACGGTCATTTACTGCCCCGAAAAGAATGCTAGTTTGACTGATCAGTCCATGTAGGGTTGGACCACACTTATTCAGCAGTCGACCACAACAAATCCTGTCGATACTGCTACGTTCAGTGGTGGAGGAGTGGTCAGCTGTATGCAAGATGAAGAAGGGTATAGGTCGTGTAACCGGTCCTTTACCGACAAATTGTTGGTAGAATCGACGGGCATCAAAGGAGCCCATAAATCTCAAGAGGGATCGTTGGAACTCGGATAAATGTGGCAGCTTCTTAGCCTCGCCACGAGACAATACGGAAGCATTTTCCGAAAGAGAGGAGATCAAGATTCAACTTTTAATTCTCCAGATGGAGACTCCGATAGTAATTCCTTTTTACAGGGATTTGAAAATGAAAACGCGCTGAAGCGTGCATCTGCGACCTAATGACTGAGGGGTGCATCTGCCGAACAATGGAATCGCGCAGGATTAGGACCCTGACAGGAAAATTCTTTTGTTTTATTCGATTTAATGCTCTGTTCTTGAGTACGAATTAGCATCCGAGCGCAGAGCATGGCAGACCCTCACGCAAATATCGTCTGGCATCTGCTTTTCAGTGTCAGTGGGCTAAAAGGTAAGGGTCGTTTTTTCCCCCTCGTTTCGGACAAGGCCGCAGTTGTGGACACGCGATCTTACAAGGGCGGGAAGCTCTCAAAAATCAATGTCACTGGAGTAAATGAATCGTGGGATCTGAATCGGTCATTGTTCTGCGTCCTTCCGTCAAACGATGGGAGAACTCTTAAATGGTTGGTCGACTGACCGAAATTTTATGCTCCCTTATTTTCCGTTCTGGGAATAGTTTTGGACGAGGATCTGTTTTGGAAGATTTTCATTGATTTTCCGAGTTGTAAAAGGAGCCCTATCTAAACCATAAGAAACCATTTATGTATCCCGTGAATTAAGGATTTAAAAGAGTTAATAGATATGAGATGGCAAGGTTCCCAGGTTTTATTTAGAAAAAAATCTTTCATGCTATATAAATAAAAAATATTATTTGTCTTTATATCTCTCCTCAACCGTTCATCCGATTGCGATGATAATTGGTTAGTTTATTGCTCATATCTACTGAATTTTTGTAGACGCAGTACAATTATCTAAAATTAAGAAATAAAATTTCGAATCTCAACCTATTTACCAAAGATTCATCTCCAAATAGCTTGCCGAGAAGAGAATAGATTCTGCAGAAATGCAAAATCCAAGTGAAAGATGACTACTTTGTAACTATAGTAGCAAATGTCATGCAAGTCATTCTCAGAAGTAACCACTTTATGACAGATTATGAAAGAAAGTTTTGGGGAGATCAACTCTGGGGATTTTATATTTTAATTAAATTTTATCGTTTTTCTCAGTAACCTCCAAAAATATTGTAGTACAAATAATTTTACACCATCTTAATTTTCAAAACTTGTCGTTTCAACTATGTTAAAGAAAGATTAAAAAGAAAATATTTTAATCGCATTTTCTAAAATTAAATTTGATAATTCTGTACAATTATTAAACGAGTTACGCTTTTCGCAAAAGTCATATAGCCCTGACCGGTTGTATGACTTTTGCGTACACCACTATGTGTACGTGTCATAAAACTGTCCATCAGTGGTCTCGTTTACAGTGTGGCTGTGTTACTGCAGAGGATCAGTTCTAGAAGAGGCTGCCACATTTTAAACGCTATCTGAAAGTGTCAGATTTGGCGAGAGTCAGCATGATATGTAACACAATTTCGAACACTTAATGATTTGTTGGTAAGCACAATTTTGTTTTTCTTGCAGCACAAATTGCTATTCACTATTGCTATTCTAATGGTTTATTCAAAAACGTGTGACAAAAATCAAGGACGAATGATATTTCTTCTCATAATAAAGACTGCATCCACTTTGAAACAATAATCTAGACTTTAGTAAATGCAGCTCTTTACATAAATACAACGATTTGCAATAAGCAAAACCGTTTTGATTTCATCAGTTTTTGTTTCATTTCTTCTGGATGCGTTTGTTTCATTCAGTAAGTTGCAAATGTATATGTATTTTTTTGAATTTTAAGATGCTGTAAAAACTACTTTTTTTACTTATTTTACTACTTTTTAAGTTTTTAGAAAGTTATCACGTGAAAAGAAGAGTCAATCCAGAAACAAAATAAAGTAAGGAAATTATCTACGGAAATTTTTAAATGCTTAGAAAATATTTAGAAAAATATGCACATTGTATTTAGTGAGCGCTAATGCTGCTACTACTAAAACACAAATGAACTGAATAACTTTAGAATAAATGTTAGTACGATCGAAACAATTATTGCCTAGGAATCAAAATTAAACAATTAAAAAAAGGAATCCAGTCTAAGGACTTTCTCAAGGGTCACCCTCAGACAGGGATTCAAACCAGTTTTCAACCAATCTTTCAAACCAATTCAAACCAATCTTTCTTTTATTTTTGCAACTTAAAATTCTGATTAAAAATTCAAATAATCCCTTTTCTACCCTCCAAAGTATTTGCCAAATTTGTTAGGCAGACCACTTGGTGCGTACAGAGCCATCATATACACATAGAGATAAAAGTTTTTTTTTTCTAATGTATACGCATCAAACTTAAAATACCAATACATTTTCCAGCCAAATCCTCTTGCCAACGGATAACACATTTTTAGCAAACCTAGACTAATACTTCTCTACGCCCTTTTTTTCAAAGAACTACGCATGATTTATTAGTCTTTTATAATTTATTAGTACGCATTTGGCCTACTCGTAAGACTTTTGCGTACAAGACTATGCGTACGAGTTAAAATCCTCTTGCCATGCTTTTAGCGAACCTAGACTAATCACTCCCTGATTTATCGGCCTTTGATGACCCGTACGGATATGGCTGTACGCATGAGTCCTACTACCCATGCCCAGAGAAGATGCGCCACTTACCGTCCACGCAGTTGCTCTCCAGATAGTCGACGCTCTCGCTGGACTGTCCGAAGTACCGGTTGGTGGAGGTGAGGCTGAGCGACGTCCTGTCCTTGTCGCTCAGGAAGCACTCTCCGGTCATGCGGTTGTAGTTTGCGGAGCGACACTGGAACTGCACCTCGTTCAGACACAGCTCCATGCAGGCCTCGCGGGACATCACGATGGCAGAGCTGCGGGCCACGTCCCGGAGCTCGTAGCCGTTCACTCGCTCGAACATCCAGTCGCGGTCGCACCGCTTGCGTCCTGTAGGGAGACACAGGATGTAAATCCCTGTTACTCGCCTTAAGGTATTCGAATATGTTCATAGCACTTTTTGAGAAAAACATGATGTAGATATATTTTAACCATATTTATGCCTTTAAGACTATTCGAAATTAGTAATAGGATGTTAATACTTGACATAATAAACGTTAGAACTTTTTGAAAATTGGCATTTAATGGCTTAAATTTAAGTTTTGTTTTGTTTAGTTACATTAACGTCCCGTTTTGAACGGGCCTGGTGGTGAGGTCTCGGCTTTGGAACCGAGGGACGAGGTCCGTCCACAAATAGCCCGAGTGTTGCTTTAAACGGGACGTTAATATATAACTAAACTAAGTCCCGTTTTGAAGCAACACTTGGGCTATTTGGGGACAGACCTCATCTTTTTCAACTATGGTCAGATGACGAGGACGACTGTCACCCCCCCTCTGAGCTGTCACCCCCCCCCCCTCTTCACACCACATCACACCAGCAGGAGGACGTTTCGCCAGACAGATTTAACGTGCGAGAGACCCCCTCACATGTTGGTTCTTTGGCGGAATCGGGTCTCGAACCTAAAACCCCGAGACCTCAACTCCAAGCCCCTTCAAGTGTGGGGGGTTGCCGCAATAATTCCTTGGCCTGAGTGGCCATTTTTAATCTAAATCGATCTCGTTACTCTTTGATTTCGATAATGTTGACTGTACAGAAGTAAGTACAGGAAACGATCTTATTCTTTAATATTATGTTAGTTACATACGAACAGAAACGAGTTAAAATAAAAAGCATGCAGCTAAACTCAAGCCCGTTCGTTCAAGGCGAACGACACGACCTTCCCTTTCCATTCCTCGTCCTTATCTCCCGGTTCTTCGGTGGAATCGAGTCTCGAACCTGTTCCGATGCCAAGACTTTATCACCAGGCCACATCACCTCGTAATGTGATGAGAGAGCGAGGAATACTCACCCAGGAGACACACTTTGTGTGCGTAGATGGTGAAGACGGGGAACTGCGATGGGGTGAGGGCGTTCGGCCGCTGGTTTGCGCTGGAGCTGAAGAGCACGCACAGCCCCGTCTCGAAGTTGATGGCCTGGCAGGTGGCGTTCGCGCTGCAGAGGGACAGACAGTCCGTCAGTTTCAGGGTTCCGGGGACCAGCTCCATGGTGTCCCCGGGAGACGTGTACACGTAGCCGGTGATCAGTTCGAAAGTGATGAACCCGCTGCTGCAGCCTGGAAAATAAAGATCGCAATGGTCATTACAGGACTGAATATCGTTTATCATCAAGGTCTTCTACAAAAGTGGTGTTTTAAAAGGGGAATTGAGGGAAGAAGTAAAACTACAATGGTTTGACAGATGGTACATGTCTAAAAGAGGAGGAGTCACTTTCGACTTTATTTCTAATCCGGAATTAAAACTAATACCATCCACTTATAATCCAAATAATATCCGGACATGGGAGATTTCCAAAGATTTGGAAGAACGCGGGAAAATAAATGCATCGGTGGAGAAATGGGTACTGTTTAACACATTCCATGGAATGTATAGAGGCCTCAGAGTTAAGGAAGGACCTGAAAATTGTCAATAATGTCACCAGGTCATCTCAAAACTCTGAAGGACATGATGTCAAAGATGGACAGTTTTATTCCAACTGTTTGAGAGTGTGCTGGTGGAGAGAAAGACGGCTATTGACTGCTATTATTGTTAGTCTGACAGCTCGGCCAATACTTATTAAGCAGTCGACCCCAACCAATTCTGTCGATACTGCTACGGTCAATGGTGGCGGGGTGGTCGGCTGTATACAAGAAGAAGAAGGACTTCTATAAATACCTTTAGTACTGAGATTCCGATGTCTGGCTTTAAGTGTTGGATTATCACATGCGCTTATAAAACATAAGCAGACAGATCATCAAACAATCCATCTTTTCTTGCATTTTATTCAGAATTTGAAATATATCTTTAATTCTGAAACTTTTCACTAGATTTCATTCGAGAAAATTTCAGAGTGTGTGTGTGCATCTGGGTTAGTGCAAATTTGTGTCTCAAGATCACTTTTGTGTTTAGTGTTTATGTTTATGTGTATGCACAGACAGACAGATTATGCTGGATATTAATACTGTCCATCATTTTATTGAAAATTGCAATTTAGGTGCGGAGATCTCACACCATTTCTATCGACTGGCTTTTCACTTATAGTGTTCGCAGAAATAATAATTCAAGAACACAAAAACGGGCATATTCCAATTTTTCTTCTTTTTCTGAACTGACAGAAATTTTACTCAGCATAATCTCTTTACCCGGTTTTTGAAGTTTTCAATAATTTGTTTTGTATGCCTGTTATAGAAAAAAGTTTTTCAAAGGGTGTCCTCAGCAGTTTTTACTTAATAATAATTTTAACAAAAATCATTCAGACATTCTTACTTGTTTAAGCACCGATGCCACGATTATCAAAGAGTAACCACGTGCCCCATCCACTAGTAATCGAAATAATATCTGGACAGGGAAGATTTCCTGCCTATTTTCAAAGATTTAGAAGAACGTAGGAAATTAGATGCATTTGTGGAGAAATGGTTACGGTTTACCACTGTTAAATGGAATGTATGGGGATCTCAGAGTGAAGGAAAGACCTGAAGATTGTAAATGATGATTGAAGTACAGTACTGATAGCACCAGGTCATCTAGGAAACCAGAAGGATATGATGTTAAAGATTGATAGTTTCCAACTGTTTGAGAGTGTGCAGATGGGTCAAAGATAGCTATTTACTACCCCGAAATGAATGTTAGCTGGACTGATCGGTCCATGTAAGGATGGTCAATGCTAAAGACAGCAGTCGACCCCAACAAGTCCTGTCGATACTGCTACGTTCAGTGATGCCGGGGTGGTCGGCTGTATACAAGAAGAACAAGAAGTAGCCTCGATCAATCGCCCTGGCTTATTTTTAAACGACTCCCTTCTGATTCGAGAGAATGGTCGATCAACTTTAGCAATTATTCATAAGGCCACGCTCTGTCAAAGTTTTTATCTGACCACAAAGACTCTAACAATTAATCTCAAGCGAAAGTGTTATCAAAGAAAGCGATTGCTGTAAAACAGAGCCACTCATCCATAAACAAAAGATCCTCATCGCATTTCTGAGTGTGCGACACCTACGACGCAAAAGAGCGTCTTTGACCTCTTCGGCGGTAGGCGACAAACGTGGCCGCCATGACTCAGGCAAGTTACGCCCCTTCTGCAGCTGCACTACAAACACTGCGACCTCTTCTAACGTGTAGGTCGTGACACGCTGTCCAAACATTTCGAATTAATACAGCGACACAAGTTTTCTGACACAGGTAGCACAATCTGTTGCACTATTTTGTACAATATTATGCGATATTGTATGATGTTAAACAATATTCCACAGTATTAAACAATATTCCACGATATTGAACAATATTAAGCAATATTCCGTAATATAACATTTTACGGATCAGCGAAAACTTCGTTTAATTTTTGTAACCCTTTTTTTTCAATCCACAATTAAATATTGCAGTCTTTAATTTATCATTTAAAAATGTTTTTAATCATTGTCCTTATTTAAAAAAGACATTCTTCAAGAAATGGCAATCATATTTTTCCAATATTAGAACTAAGTTTATTTCATTATTTGTTTACATGTTTCACAAAGTACATCTGATTTGGAGAAATAAAAACTTCTGCAAATTTTTTATCAGTCGAATATAATCCTCAAATCAGTATTATTTACTGAAAAAAAAAATAATAATAACAAGAGATAATCGTGAGAATTCAACTGAACTATTTTCATAACTATTATAATTATATCTCACGGTTTTCCGAACGCATTGGTTTAACACTGTTTCACTGAATAAAAACCGTGGATGCCTGGCTGGCTGTCAACATGCATCATTTCAAGCATGCCCTCGGAAAATGATGAGATCATGCTCCAATAGGGCCAGGGAAAACAAAAATAAATTAATAAAGCAGAACCCGAAAACGTAAGAACGGGAAGGGAAATATTTAAGAAAACAGGTGTCAAATTTGTCAGGTTTTTCAGGGAAGCTTTTGAATAAATTTATTTATCGGATATATATAAAAAGAGGAATTGTCCAAGAACTGATTGTTATTGTTCGATGAGCATGTTATTTTAAAAAAGAATATTTCATTTTGCCATATTCTTCTGAATTATGTTACAGTGGATGCATTCACAGAGACAAAAGAAGGATCTCACCACAAAATTATGTTTATCTCACCACAAGTTTTAATATTTCTTATAAAACTATTGAATATTTAAAATGAATTTCATAATATTGGGATTTATTTGCTGTATTTTATAATAATTAATTAACGAAGTAATGTGCAATTGTTCAATCAGTGCATTAACCCTTTGCGATCGGCAAATTTCTCTGATGGGAGTACAAGCTAGTCGGAGTTATTGAAAGCAAATATGTGGATATTAGAAAACACTGAATTCGTTGAAACTGATCTGTTATGTTGAATAGTGCTTATAATACATAAAAACATACATTTTTAATTTCTATCATTTTCCAAAGTGTTATATTTTGCAAAACAATCAACGGACTGTTGCGGTTTCAAAGCTATATACATAATATATATATGTATCTAACACAAATATGTTAATAACATCTTGCCGCCATACTGGCTGCACCGACTTGCGAATGCCGCCACTGTGGTGGCATCAACCACAAAGGGTTAAAGGGTTAAAATACATATTAATGTCATAAGAAGGAAAATATCTCCGCTGTGCAAGATTCAGGTGATTCAATCCAAATTATTTTTAAGGAGAAAGTTTGATTGTCTATTACTGAGCAATAATAATTCTTTTTTTGAAATTTAATGTATGTCTCCACTGTCAAAGTTTGAGAACTTTTAAGTTATATTTTATTTTCCTTTATTTTTTTTAATTTTAGAAAAATAAATGAATGGAATCTGAATTAAACAAGTTTGAAATTAAAAAAAAAAAAATGAAATCTACTATGACACAAATGAGGTTCTCTAGCTATCAAAATCTTTTGCAATAACGGAGCACAAAAATCCAGAATATAATTTTAGCTAGGGAGGTGAATCACTAATCACGAATCCAACAATTATTCTATAATTCAATTTATTTTTATTTCTTAAACATAGATTTGTAATAGCGAATACAAGTCTATGTATTATCCAAACGCTGCAAATAATTCTATAGCATATCGTCCATACGGCTGAGAATTGATATACAACATACATATGCATATTTTACAAATCGTCGGCATACAACTAAAGGTGATCAGATTGAAAGAAGAAGAAAAATGAATTCACCACATATTCTTGTTTTTTAATATATTCTTGCTCTCTGTAACAGAAACAAAAAATGTCTACCTTAATATTGTTTCTCCCGCATTAATGATGTATTAATCGCCATAATGTTTCCTTATCACTATTATAGTCATAGGGTTAGCATTCTAAGACATTAATTAATAAATGTTTTTCCCACTTGGTTAGGGTTTTGTGTGTGTGTGTACAGACGAAATGCATATTTGACGAAAGCAAAATGAGAGTCAGTATAGTGACATGCAAAACAGTCTAATCCATATAACCATATATGGATTAGAATTTAATCACTTTATAATAGTTCAATGTTGCAAAAAATCTGCTCAGAAATATTTAAGGTGATTTATCTAATATGAATTTATCTACTTTGATAACAGATCCTTTGCTCTGAATCTGAAGGACATAAGCATATAAGTCACGTCATTTTTCATCCGATTAGACAGCTCCTTAAGACAAATATCAAACTGATTGGGGCAACTGGACCCAAAATCTAATCTTAGTTCATTTATGACTGAAAAAAAAAATGACGAGTTCCAGAATTTTCGCCATATAATTTGAACCATCTATAAATAGCCATTATTTTTTTGACTGGGTAGGGAAAGCCAATCGATCTTTAAATAAAGTTTCTATTGATCTTTAAGCCAGTTATGCAAATTTTATCAATAAAGAATATGCATATAAATAAAGAATCGTCTGAACTAAGGGGATACTTGTGAATATCACAACAATACACCCTCCTTCGTTTGCACTTCTGCTGTGAGGAACTAGCAGCCTATTTTTGCGACAAGTCACGCAGAGTCGCTGAACCGAGAATCGTCCCCTCCCCTGAAGACGAACTCTGCATCCTTTTCTGAGGTGATCTTCACGAAATAAATTCCTTTCTCCGCCGACCCCTCCAGGCACCGGGAAGTGCCCCTGCCGCAATTCAAACAAACGAAATTAGCATCCATCACGCCAGCATGTCTTTGTGAAACACGACATAATGTTTGCTGAGGAAAAGTGGCATGTTTTTTTGGTTTTTTTACCCGATACATTTTAAGTGCATGCTTCCGTTATGTCCAATCTTCCTAAACGTGAAGTTTGTTCGTAGCAAGCCTAACAAGTTTTTCGTGATTAAATTTGGATTTTTTTTTAAAAAAAGAGCAGAATTCTACTGAAGTTTCCCAAATAAGTATTTTTCTTCTTGCATACATCCGACAACCCCGCCACCACTGAAAGTAGCAGTATCGACAGAATAATAAAAAAAAATAAGTGTTCTGTCATATTTCTAAGATCTCTGATAAAAGCAAGCCAAATTCTGTTTTATTTTACATATAGTTTGGGCATGCTTATTTTTCTAAATAATCTCGATGCTCTTTAACTCATTTTTGCCTACTGTTCCCTTTTTGGAACACCCCTCACATAAAAGTTATTTTTATTCCATTTTTTTTACCTAACATAAAGAAATTTCATGCAAAAATTCCAATTTTTTAACCTTAGGCATAAATGGGTTAAATACAAACATTAACCCCTTAACTTCCAAATTAAATGATGAATTTAATAGCTTCCTAATTAGAATATTTTCTGTCATTTTAATTCCTTTCGTTTCAAGCAACTTTTTTCATTTTAAATTATTTAATACCTTTCTCTTAATTGCAGATTAAAAATTAGAAATTCAACAATTCGATGCGATTCTCAGACACGTCATTGTATACGATGTGGTTAAATTTCGTAATGTATTTATACAATTTATTTTAGAAATCCTTATTATTTAGTGTTTGACAGAATTCATATAGAATAGCTTCAGTTATATTAAATACAATTGGTGTTATTACAACCGAATTCTATACCCATTAAATAAAAAAAACAAATATGGATCTTAAAAAAAAATTTTTTTTTGAAAATCACTGGATCTCAGAGTCAAAAGACGCCTTCATTCCTTATAATTTCTTAGTACCCAATTGTTTTTGCTAAAACTTTTCTATATACTCTAATATGTTTTACTTGAATAAGAATAGTTTACCTAAAAGAAAAAAAAAGCTTTTGATTCAAACTGTTTGTTTAATCTTTGAATAAAAGAATTAGAGCTCAATAAAGCCTCGTTAGCATAAGCCTGCTTAGTTCTTGTTGCTTTTTTTTTATAATACGGATCAATTCAATTGGTTCAAGTCAAATGAGTCTTAAGCTATGACGATAAATGTAAAGTAGTATCTGTCTGACCTCGGAATGCGTCGATAATAGCCGTGTTCACAGGCTAAGCCCTCTTCCATGTGCTGTTGATCCTTCAGATTTGTCTTTTAACATCAGACTGCATTCTTCATTCAAGAGATTTACCACCACTTTGTGAAAAGTGCCTTCTTTCGATGATGAAGCTTGCTTTAAATCCAACCATCACATTCGCCCACAAATCCCCGTGAGGTTACATCACGGAGGCAAATGGAGGAAAAGCGCGCAGTTTTTGGATTTGCTAAGTAATGTTGCTTCTTGGAGGTACTGAAACTCCAGTGAAATTCAGATCACAATCAGTCTATGCAAGTCATAAGCCTTAGGAATCCATCACGCCTATTGAAGTTTAATTTTTTTACCCCCAAAAAATGTCTTAACTTGTAATATTTCTACGAAGATTCCTTGTCTATGAGGAAGAAGATCTGGATCTTACGAAGCGTGACTAATGTAAAAAAAAAAAAGATGTTTTACCGTAGATGTAACATGTTGCTGCGTTTTATGACGAGGAGAAAGAAAAAAAAAAGTGATGCCAGACGCTTTACGCGCTAATTGAAACGAAAACTAATGAAACGTTTCGGGTGGTCCACGTCTCGGAAGAAATTTCACTCAGTTCTTTTCTTTTTTCTTTTTTACCCTACCTGCGGAAAGTTTCTGGATTGTTTCGAACGACAATGAAACGATGTTTCGGTCTGGATGTCGAGCCACCTTGAAAAAAAGGATTCGATATCAGACGGGGTGGAGAGGGGGAAGAAGGTTCACGGGTTTTCGTGGGAATCGAAGTTCGGTTAGGACTGATGAATTTCCAAAGATTTGGAAGAACGCGGGAAAATAATGCATCTGTGGGGAAATGGGTACGGTTTACCAATATTTGATTGAATGCATGGAGGTCTCAGAGTGAAGACAAAATCCTGAAGATTGCAAATAAGGATTTAAGGACAGTACTGTTGGTCATCTCAAAACCCTGACGGATAGGATGGACAGTTTCATTCCAACCGTTTGAGAGTGCAGGTGGGGAGAAAGACAACTATTGACTAACCCGAAAGGAATGTTTGTTTGACTGGTCGGTCTAGGTAAGGTTGGACAATACTTATTCAGTAGTCGATCCCAACCAATCCTGCCGACACTGCTACGTTCAGTGGTGGCGGGGTGGTCGGCTGTATACAAGAAGAAGAAAGGATAAGTCCCGAGTGAGTAAGAGAAAGGTCAATTAATGCACAGTGAAAAACCACAATCCTCGGTTGCATTTCCATCAAAAGAATGAGACATTGAACCGGGTTACAGCAATAACGAGTTTCAACAACACGGGTCAAATAGGGAAAATAGTGTTAGGACACATTAGTTACGGAATTTCCGCTTAATATTGACTCAATCTGTGACTAATTGAAAATGACGGTTTTGTGTTAATGGTAGCATTTTACTGCCGTCCTTAAAGTGTTAACAATTACTTGATTCGAAAAGCCTATAATGAAAATTTTCTTTTTATATAAAACTGGAAAACCAAGTTTTAGTATTTTTGTTCTAAACTTATTTACCTCCTTATTTTGTTTATATGCAGAGTAATCCGAAAGATCGTCTGCACAAAATTTTCAGAGAGAATTGCTTTTGTTGCCATAAAATATGGTTTGGAAACGGGGAAAGAACATTGATGAAGAAATTTTTACCAGGCCTATAATTAAAACCATTTTTCCTGGTTTTAATTATTGGCCTGGTAAGTCTTTATCGCTTCCTCTCTAATAAAGATGTTATTCAACTCTAAATAAAAAAAAAAAACTAAAGACTTTATGTAAAGCAACGAATATTTTGCGTAGAGCTGATGAGCAACAATTACGGAATATCGGCTCCTTGGGATAAATTTGGTATTTTTACTGAATCTATCGCGTGATCCTTAGCAAGGTTTTTGGTTACTATTCATTGACATACTGCTAATAGTATTCAGAAATCGAATTTATGCCTTTTTTTCCTGACGATTGAAAAAACAATCTGACAGAGAACTATAATTGTAGTCACCAAATCTTAAGTCCAATTTAATATGCTTAAGTCATAGCGTTTTTGAGCTATCGCACTTACATGCTTGTGAAAGTAGCGATTGACAGACCATCAATTCTTGACAGATTTGGTTACCAGTTTGATAAGTAATTATATTTTATATGTGATCATGTTATTTGTATATCAAATTTTATCCATCTATCCCTCTCCCTTTTGCCGTTTTTTGCGTACTTTCTAATAAAAGTGTTATTCCTTTCCAAACTGCACAGACATGATTTATCCGAACATATTTCGCTCAAACTTTCCTAAAAATTTACACATTTGGTGCAAAGACCCTTTTATGACATTTCATCCATTTAGCTCAAAGATTTTTTTTTTTTACTCTAAGAACTCTATTTACAGATATACCGGTGATTTTTCTGTGCATAAATGTCGGAAATATGTTTCTCAGACAGAGAAGTTCTGAAATGAGGAGATTCACAGCATCAGAATTTTTCAATTCTTTGTACTCTTCATTGTGCAATGGAATAACTTATAGGCCAAAAACATAACTCTCAGAGAATAGACTCCTTAATTAATTGAGAGTCGTTGACCGCTTTTATGTCTGCAGTGATTGCCTGAAAAAAATCGTCTAACATTGTTCGGAGCGACAAATCTCTGAGATTAAAATTGGCTATTGATCGGCCAGTTAATGAATGGCGACTCGCACGCAGCCTTTCCTCTTATTCGCCACTAATCCTTCTTCATTCAACAGAAAGTCGTTATTAAAAGTTAGTGTGTATTCGACGAGCTAAGAATCGTCATCTTGTCGGGTGTGATGATTTATAGAGTTCAAATTCGAGCATCGGTTTTCCCACGTGAAAATAATAGTCTGAGAAAAAGGGAGAATTTAAGATTGATTTTTTTCATTTCGATCTGGGAAGATGAAAATACTTTTTGTCCGTGTGAGGTCTGAGATAAAATAATTTAAGAAAGAAAATATGACAGAAGTTTTTAAGTGATGAATGGCATTGTTTTAAATGATATATCGTGATGCTGCGGTATTCTGAAAATGTTTCTCCCATCTATAGCAAACGATCCCTCATCGCCAAATTTTGTTCTCAGGCATTCGATGAGAAGCAAAATGCAAGAAAAAAAGAGATTTCTTCTAAGAAACAAAAGCTAAAACCATTCCATTTTGAGTGCGAGTATAGTATTGCATATGATATAATTTTCAAAACAAATAAACATGAAATATAAGAAAATGAAAAATGGATGAACTTTACCCGATCCAAGTTAAAAATTCTTGAAAACATTCAATGCGAAAGACGATTGTTGAATGGAATCAATTTCCTGCCCTTTTAGAGCACAGAGTTAGTTCAAAGTCTAAAAACAATATTTCTGCTTTTAACTGAAATTTTTCTAAAGATTTTTAAAAGAGAAAATTTTTGTAAAAATTGTTTTTAACGTAAATTCTTAAATTTAGAAGAAAAAAAAAGCAACTCAAAAGTACAAAAAAGCAATATCTAAGAATAATGAATGTAAAAATTAATTAAGAGATAGAGAGAAAAAGGTAATAAATAAAGTTAAATGTGTAAAAAAATGTAATAAATAAAGTTAAAT
>JAPMOQ010049361.1:1491607-1518996 GCA_026543055.1 Argiope trifasciata
ATAAATAAAGTTAAATGTGTAAAAAAATGTAATAAATAAAGTTAAATATGTGTGACAAAAAGAACTTCGATAAACATATTGGAAGCTAGATAATGTATTTCATCAAAGATACAGTAATTATGGAATTAATGTGGCATTTAAAATTTCTCATTATCAAATTTCCTGAAACTTGATCCAGAAAAGATTTTTATTTCCATTAATTTATTTTATTTCAAATAATAACGAGTTCATCATTCGCCAACATCATTCAGCGTTCATTTACTCTAAACTTATTTTTCCAAGTAATATTTTGTCACGTAGATCGAACTGAAGAAGTGACAGAAATCCATTTATTAGCTCAACTCTGAACTAAGAACCCTGTGACTGAAAGATCTTCGGCTTTTAGACAGGCAGGGAAAGTTCCCGAATATCTTTCTGGGGACAGTAAGAAAAGGCCAGAGCACTTCGGTGGAAAATGAGAGAAAGGTCCAGAATCCCCAGGAACACGAAAGAAAGGAAAAACACTTTTTAAGTCTACTGGGATTCGAACACATGATCTCCTGACAATGAGCCCAGAATCATAACCATTCAGCTATGCAGACTTGGCACTGCTTCGTTTCAATGCGGCAACTTAAATAATCAGTGGTTTAAAAAGGAAAGCAAACAAATGCTCTCATGATTACCCAATTTTTCCTTGCGAATTGAATTTCATACCTAAATAGAGCAAACGATCACAGCATTCAAACCCCACCTGGGATTCAGTGGCGTTTTTTGTAATAAGTGACCACAGGTGCTGGAATATTTTGAGTCCCTCTCTGCGCTATTGTTGACAAAAAAGTAGCGAGATAAACGTATAGCTTTATCTTCATAATTATTCTGTGATATCGATATGTATTGAAAGGCAATTTTTAATGCATTTATAGCTTGCATTCGATTTTGACTTCAAGACTATCTATACAAACCCTAGAAAAAATACTGTATTGTGCGAATAGGAAGGAGAGAGTGATGAGAAAGTATTCTGAACTCATAAAGTTTAAGAAAAGAATTTACAGACACAAATTTTTGATTCCACAAGAATTTTACTTAATACTCTATACTTTTTCATTAACACTTTTATCGGTAAACGAACACTTTTTTCTTTAAAGAAAAAGTAAAAGGTGAAAATAATGGCAATCAAACCGAAGGGGAGACTTGAACAATTAAATTTACCTTCGGTTTAGCACTATGATATATATACAAGTAGTATCATAGTGCTAAGCCCCCTATACCCCATTTTGATACCCCCTATACATCTGGAGAAACGAGGCGACCCCCTCCACCACCTTCTTCTTGCATACAACCAACCACCCCGCCACCACTGAACGTAGCAGTATCGACAGGACACCTCCACCACCGGTGCGGAAATCCGCCACTGCTGTGAACGAAACCAGTGGTGCTGTAGCCCTCCGAGATGTGTGTTGGCAGCATGGGTGAATGTGTGATGGGTATTTGAAAAAGTGCAACACGAGAATGGACTGGAGTGGATCACTAGTTTAATTTTAGTTATATTAACGTCCCTTTGTAAAGCTGCGCTAGGGTTATTTCGGGAAGGACATAGTAATTTTGAAGCTCGGTAAGGTGACGAACTGACAACCCTCATGCAACTTTTATACCTCACCAGCGGGTGAATGTTCGGACTGATGGATTTAAGGCGTACGTACACACTTCTAGATGCAGGAATAATTAATTTTAATATAAAACTCTTTACCAGGTCCCAGTCTGTGTGGGAAAATCTGTTAACCAAAAAATATAAATTGTCTCATCCCCCTATATGCAAATCGTCTCATAATTTTTCCATGACGTTGTGTTTTGATCAAGTGATCGGAAGTCGTGGGTAGGCGACGACTTCCGGGATGCTTGATATTTAGAAAAATGCTCAGGTTTTGATGCACTCTTTGAATAGAACTCTCTGTATAGAGTGCTTGCTGTCATAGCTTTAATTCCTCTGATTAGAATGCTTTCCTAGCTTTAACTTCTCTGAATAGAATGATCTCATAGCTTTAACTAGGTTAATAGAATCCTCTGATGGTTAGCTCTCTCGACTTAAACTCTATTCATTTAATATTAGAAGGCATGTGTTATCTGCTCAGAGTATATTATTTATTTCTGTTTGTTAAATTGCCTTTATGCATGACAGATTGAAGGAATGAATTTTTTTTTTTCGAAACAATTTTCAATTGAAACAATTTTCGAACAATGAACGAAATGAAAAGTAATTTCTTCCGAAGGCATTATTACTTTTGTTGTCACTCAATACACTATGCAACTCTGCTGCCACGTAGTTTTGGCAAACAAAATCTGCCTGCATTGCGAAATTTTTCGAGTCAAATTTCAAGGATGTAACCATGATAGATTCCTCTGGATACGCGCGTAGATTGTCCATTTGCATCATTTCACCTCTTGTCTCACGCAACATTATACAATACTGTTATTCACACTAAAAATGGTGTGAATGTATGAGATTCTAGATATATGCTGCTTCAAGTGATGATGGTGCGATCTCTCGAAGTGATGATAGTACGATCTCTCGGGTTTGGAGTAATATTGGAGGAATCCGCTTTCAGATGAAACATTCTGCTCTCATGACTAGCGATAAGGACCGTTAGTTGCGCGGGAAGAGACGTGAACCCTCCGCACTTGAGAGCGGGTTTCAATTTCTTTTTTGTGAACAAAGTGGCGCAGCAAACAAGCTGCCTTATTTTCTCGGCCTTTTTTTTTTTATACCCAGTAGGAACTGATTGAAGAGGGAATCAAATCATTAAGAGCGTTTTAAGAAAAAGTCAAACTGGTATTGAAGAGGTGAGCTAGTCATTGGGACAAGACTCTTTGCCTGATTATTATTATTTTAATGAATGAACTTGAAATTTTCTTTTCCTTGTAGAATGATTAGTTTGAGACTTGTAACATAGATTTATTTCAGTGTCAGCTTTTATTTATTCTACTGCACATCGCATTTTACAATGACTTAAGATATCCGATTACGTTAAAAACACTGCTTATCGACCACATTGGAGAATTATTATTATTTCTTTTAGTTCCTCCTATCAAAACAGTTTATCTTTTATACAAAAAGGAAGGCCAATGATCCAAGGGTCGGCTATTTTTTCAGCCGAAATTTGTCTTTCACCTCCATTTTCTCAAAAGTTTTAATGTTCCTAAAAGTTTTTCACCGTTAATATGATATATCAAACACTAATAGAGGTATTTACATAACAATTTCAGCGTGGGTTTTAAATAATATGAGCAACGAAATGAACTAAACGTTTTATTGTGAGTGAAATACTTTTTCATTTATAGGTTTTTTTTTGTTTTTTTTTTGGAAAAATTAAGTTGCGAATTCACGGAGAAATGAATATATACGTATATTTTTACCCATACCTTCTTTGCATCTCAAGATTTTTCTTAGATTTTGGTGCATTTCATTCATCATTGTATTCTGTAACTTGTGTACAAGGAAAAATTGGATTGCTGCATTGCCATTTTGTGTAGAGGGTTAACCGTTTTATTTTAATTTCATTAAATTTTACAAAAATTTTTCCTATTTCTCAAAATATATTTTCAAATAATTTTGTTGTATTTATAGTATTTTGTTTCATAATTCACAATACATCTAAAAGCCATAGTTTCAAATAGTGTTTATAAAATTCAATTTTTCAAAATGTTTCCTTCGAACGTTGTTGAATACGTTAATTTTGTGAGAAGCGGAGTGAATGAAAGTCTCTCACAATTTAGGTATCGATTTGAAAGTATCAAGTGGTGAAAAAACAATCTGTAAAATAGAAGAAAATTCGTGAATATATTCATTCTTTAATCGAAATTTTTTTCTTCGGTTTTTGATGAATCTTTTAAAAGGTACAACGTCCACTAATACATGCATGATGTAAATTTAGTTTAGTTATATTAACGTCCCGTTTTGAAGCAACACTCGGGCTATTTTGGGAAGGACCGCGTTATTTGGAACCGCGGTCAGATGACACCTGAGCTTACAATGGGACGTTGATATAACTAAACTAAACTAAATCCTTGTGAAAGAACGATAATTTAATCCAGTTCAACCATTTTTTGTTTTGATAGCCAAAATGCAGTCTAAATTTCATGGCATACCTTTGCTAATTTAAATTAATATTTAATGGACTGATACAAAAATTCTTGAATACCTTTAACGCATTAGTTCGTAAATGTGTCTACTTTTTCGAGATTTCCAAATTCATCGAATCCAATAACCCTTTCCCCGAAAATTCGCCGCCGATACATTAAGTGCAACGATTCGCAAGCTTTGGGACATCGAAGCCCGAAAAATGTAAACAATACTGAGCGATAATTCAAAGCGGCATGAGTTACGCGTAGTCATGGAAACCGTTTCCATTGTGTACTAAACTTTCCGTTCAAACACTTCCGGCGCAATCCGGAAATGAGTGGACTGGGTGCAGGAAAAGCATTCTCTTTTTCGGAGTGGTTTCGCTTTCGGAACAGCCAT
Organism: Argiope trifasciata; assembly: GCA_026543055.1. Lineage (NCBI taxonomy): Eukaryota > Metazoa > Arthropoda > Arachnida > Araneae > Araneidae > Argiope > Argiope trifasciata. The sequence continues at coordinate 1,496,103 of JAPMOQ010049361.1, forward strand.
TGGCTTTCAGTTGCGGATTTTCTCGTTTTTGTTTCGTCTCAATAGAATGTTCATTCATGGGTTGGAATGAATGGAAAATTCTACACCAATTGCTGAATGTCGAGTTCGTAAATCATGATCTTTGAGGGTTGCCAAAAATATCTTTTTAAAAATAAATTTTTAAGGTATCCGACAACATTTGAAGGGCAATTTTGGAAAAATTGGATTTCTTAACAAATGATTAAAACTACGGTTTTTAGATGTATTGTCAATTATAATACAAAATACTATAAATACAAAAATATTATTTGAAAATATAATATATTTTGAGAAACAGGAAAATTTATAGTTAATCTGAAATAATTAATATAATTAATAGTTAATTGAAATTGAACCCAAACGGTTCACACTCTACCCAAAATGGTAATTTAGCAACCCTATTTTTAACTGTACACAAGTGAATATAATAATGAATGAAATGAACCAAAATGTGAGAAAAATGTTGAGACTCAAAGAAGTGATGGGTAATAATAAGCGTATGTATGCATTTTCTGTCCATAAATTTGCAACCTAATTTTTCTAAAATCAGCTATGAATGGAAAAGTATTTCACCTATAACAAAACTTTTGGTTCATTTCAATGGCCTTGAACACTGGGCATGTGCACCTCCGAGTGATTTTTTCCAGTTTTTAATTAGAATTTTAATTAATTTAAAAGTAGGCAAAATTTCAACGTTTTTCAGCTTAACTTACGATAATATTATCACAGTAATAGGGTTTTTACTTTCAAGTTAAAGATTAATAAATAGCTTTTTAAAAATTTAGCTTTTGGTATATAGTGTTTTAACATATAACTTAATCTTCTATTGTTAACGAATTTTTAAAGAAATATTTTAACCCTATTTTTCGACAATATATTTTGTACAAAGTAATAAAATTTAATCTGCACGAGCACTTCAAATTGAAAAATTAGTTTTTATCAACGTGTTGCCATCCTATTGACAGAAGTTCAAATGAAAAAAAAATCAACTATTATTGCAAATTAAATCTTTAAGAAAAAATGTAACTTTCAGCACGTGACTGGATAAGATAAAATCATTCGACAACAACTCACTGCAAATCAGAGAGATGTGTAGTACAATGAACAAATAATAGTAAGGCTTCTATAATAATACGAGTTACTTGTATATCGAAGTTTAAATATATCTGACTGAGAAATTGTAAAGAAAACAAGTGACGTAAGTATTTAATCGAAAATTTTAGATCGCATTACTCATGGCGAACCAGCTGGTCGCCAAAGGTGGCTAGTTTAAAATATTTCACGAATACGTTTTGCAAATGATATATTTCATAAATAACATCTGCGATTAATTTAAGCTGTCCTCGGTGGAATGAGAATATTCAATTAAAAATGAACTTATTTGTTCTACATTTAAAAGGGAAACTCGATATCACCTATTTTCATTAGATTTCTTTGCATTAAAACGAGATTATTACGAATTATTTTATTTGCCATCGCTAGAAAAAAAGATCAGATTTGTTCTTTAAAAAATATCCTGGAAACCAGGTTTTTAGAAGCTTTGAAACTGTCATTCATTTTCTAATTATTTAAACAAGAGTAAAAATTTAAAACAATATATATATATTTGATTTTTTTAAAGTAAAAATTGAGATATAAGGAAAAAAAGCAACCATTTCCTGATTTCTACTCATAAGATAGCTGAATGTGAGGTAGGGATTTTACTGAAATTCACATCTAAGAACTGAACTTGAAGAAATGAACTTTAATTTCTATTAGTAGATTTTAAACTATTTTTTCACCGACTGCTCATTTTTGTAATTAACATGAGCTATATTTATATACCTATATGAGCCATATCAGGTACTTTGCATCAAATTACATTTTTTTTTTTTTTTTTTTTTTTTTTTTTGCAAAAGAGTTTCAATCCTAAAACGTTATGTCATTAAAGTTTCAAAATTTTAATTGATTTTCCTGAATAATGATATTTTAATCGAATACTGCTGCAATGTGTGTTCAATATTTTTTGACTTTAAGAGTGAATATAAATGATAGAATGCATAAATCATATTTTTAAAAATTATTTTTCTAACAAAATTTTAGTCAGTTGTTTTTCTTTAGCTTGAAGAATTATTCAATGAAATAAAAGCAATTTGTACAAACAACATTACAATTAAAAAAATCTTTATAAACAAGTTATGTTAATGTATTTAAAAATTTTAAATATTGGTTTAATCAGATCTTTGGAATTTTTAAGAAAGGATCAAATTCTAAATATTGAAATCGTATTTCTTTTCATTCATGACGAATTTTAATCAATATTTGTACATGTAGCTCTTTAATTTTTTTAAAGAATAAATCAATCTAAACGAGTCATTTAATACGCAAAATGTAATTGTTAGATTCAGTTTGAAAGAGAGGAGTTTAACCCTTAATTGACTGACGGTGCTCGAAAGTACCAATTAAATCTAGTTCATATCTTTACTGTATGACTATTTTTGCCGATGGTATTCTAAAGAACGCGGAGAATGTAGCCCATGTAACACGAAGTTCATATAAGCTAAAAGCAGGAATTAAAAATATATAATTAATAATTTAATTAATTAAGACATTTTTGTTGATGACATTTTTTTCTTGGGTTCCCTGGGATTATTCTGCAAAGGAAACGAAACTACTGGTACCAAACATTTTTTGTGTGGTGAGAGTGCTCCGATGTGTTCGGATTGTCAAATTCACCTCACAGTTTCACCTATTTTAATTGAATGTCCCAAACTGAATGTTCATCGAATGCATTTCTTTAATTCATTATTATTGAATTTGCATGAACTTTTTGGGTACAACTTCACCATAATGCTCTCATATTTTTAAGAAATATTGATTTTATATAAATTTCATTATTTAAGGAAAACATTTGTTTTAACCATACATTTTATCTTAGTTTAAGCTTCGTGCCTTTCTTATAAGTACTTCCTTGAACAAAACATTTTATCCATTTTTAGCCTCGTGCAGACATTAATGGTGTAATGATATTCAAACCATTTGTCTTGGTGCAGCATGGCCAATTCTGACTCTTGCGCCATAAAAATACAGATCAACCCACCAACCCCTGCACTACAGACCTATAGCGCTCACAAATTGCTTGTGCAAGACAATGGAGCGCATAATCAATGATAGATGCCTTTCCGAATTGGAGAAGAGCATGCATTCCACAGTTGCAGAGTGGTTTTAGCAAAAAAGCGTTCAACATATGGTTATATCGTTCCAACCAACCAACCAACCAAAAATGTTGAAAAATGAATGGCAACATAATTCTGTGAATAAAGGGTTAAAGTCGATGAATATTTGAAATTCCAAGAACATTTTTTCTAAGAGCGAAAATAGTCTCTACCGATCCACCGATGTTGCCACCATTGCTCTTGGCAGTAACATAGAGCAGAAAGAGATTACCTGCCAGACCGGATGGAATAAATTAAAATAGCGACTTGAAGCAAATGCCGGATGGTTAAGTTTCCAAAAACAAAGCAACTAAAACAGAGCATTTTTCATTAAAGGGACATTCATGGAAAATAGAATTTCTGAATTCTATAGCATCAGGGAAGGGATGGTTACAAAATTGCTTTGTTACAGATCTGAGGGCAGTCACTTTTACCACTTGACATGCGAATTTCCTTAACTTCCTAATCCAATGACGAATTTAATAGCTTCCTAGTGGGAATATTTACCATTATTTTAATTCCTTTAATAACAATACGTTTCAAGCGACTTTTTTCATTTTAAATTATTTCACACTTATTCTTACTTATACATTATTCGTTTTATAATTGCCGATTAAAAATTAAAAATTCAATCATTCGATGCAAGTCTCAGACACGTCATTGTATGCGAAGTGGTTAAATAAAAGAGCGTAAAAAGAACTTCTGCTAGTATTTTCAAATGGTGAAATGAATTGAATTTTTTTAAATACCGATTCGGTACATAAAGGTTTTAAAAAAATGCTGACTTACCGCTTGCCAATGCACTTTGCAGGCAGACGATGATCACAGCAGCACTGAAGGATATCCTCAGATTATTCTTACAACCCCTCATTTTTTTTTCTTTCAACTCCAAACAATTCAAGAGAAAAGAGACGATCTTTAACAACGGTATCTATTCTTGATAATCCCTTTTTTTATTTAACTGCTCTCTCTGTAAAGAAGAAAACACGAAATCCGATCCAACGACGAGAATTCTCGTCTGCCGCCCAGAGAGACCTTGGCCTTCGGGAGAAGGAGATGCAGCGGATGAGGAAGGAGAGCGAAAAGATGCTGAAGCGTTCCTTCCGATGTCGAAGAGCGAACTACCTGCTGAGGAGCCTCTGTCCCTGAACTTGAATGAGATAGAGTTCCGCTGTCACGTGACTCCTTCCGCCATTTTGGTTTTTCTCTCTTTTCTGAAGCCCATTCCGGGGTCAACAGCCGTAGTAACGGGAAAAGAAGGGGGGGGGTGCGCCAATCGGCAGCGAGCGTTTTCATCACCAAAATTCCGTGCCTTGCGCGAATGCATGATTGCGTCTTCGGTTGATTGTTCTCGCTCTTACCACGGGAAGATTGTTTTTTGCTAATGCCATGTGAAAAAGAATGAGCGCTGCCTAATCGTCGCGATGTCACCTGCGCTGAGTAAACTTTGTAATGGATAGGCTCCGGTGGCAGTGGGTAAAATAAACACCGGCTTAATTGGAGCTCGACGAGGCTCTGTTCAATGAAATTGTAGTCATTTGCGTGTCTCAAAGGCACACTTTGTCTTTTTTTTCCTTGGCTCCTGTCTCCCAATATTTGTAAAAAGCTCTAAAGCAGAGGTTCGTAACCTTTTTTTGAACTGGTGCCCCCTTTTCTAGTGAATATTTCAATACCGCCCCCCTTTTTACTCCAGAGAAACAAGAGCTTACATAATCCATGATAAAACTAGAATCAAATATTTAAAAAAAATTACTAATAGATATAATATTGTTGGAATTGAAACTGCAGAATTTCTTCTTTATTTAAAAAAGAGGAATAAAAGTTGTAGTTTACCGGATATAAGGTTAGGCAGGTGGTTGGATGATGCGAAGTTATCCATAACAAAATATTGCTTTCTAAATAAATAAATTGACAGTTTCAGAGAACAATCAAAACACACACTTAATTATATTAAAAAGTATTTTTATTAAAATTTAAAGACATCGAATTTCTAACTTAACTAATGAGAAGACTGAATTTGATGCCTTTTAAGGTGCTTATGAATATCAGGCTCGATTTCACTTAAAAACCAATCACAAGTTGCTGCGTTCACTAACATGAAGTCGATTTCTCTTTTACGTTACTAATGTTGCCTACAGCACTCAATCCACGTTCTACTAAATATGAAGATGTGAATGCTATCAAAAGACGATGAACAATCTACCATAATCCTGAATACAGGTGCAAAATCGACTTCTGCAGCCAAAATTCTTGGTAGCCATTCTTGAATTTAATTTTCAATTCCTCATTTGTCGTTAGTTCTATTAGTTCATCTTCTAACCGAGATGATCCTGCTGTGCTAACATTGAAAAAAGGACACAAAACCCAATCTGGTATTCCATGTTTAAAATGTCCTGGAATCGTTCCTTGAGGTTATTGTAGACTATATTTTGTTAATCCACACCCCTCCGTGCCATATCAACACCCCCTAGTTTTCTCAGGGTCTTTTACCGAACCCCTGACAGCTTCAAACGCCCACATGGGGGCGTTATCACCCACGTTGGGAACCTATCCTCTAAAGAATAGACACTTTTTTAATAAGGTAGAGAATGAATCGTTTCTTACTTAACCACCTGTTGAAGAATTAGTATCATATCAGATGCACATGCGGAAAACTTCAGTTATAAATTAAGGGGAATCAGTCAATGATTTGGCAATGTTTTATCGAAATAGGAGGAACGGTACGACAGTACACAAAACACGAACAAACAAATATTCATTTTTATACATTAGATTTGTGTATTCTCTTAGAATTGTTAAACTTGGTGTTCTGTCAGAGCGGTAGTGAAAGAAACGATTTATTGCATCTCGTGATTCGTTTCCTATTCGTTCGGAATTCTCAGATTTAATGTTAGAAAAGGGGATTAAAACATTTTGTTTTAAAATCCATTCAACATAGAAAATATATTTATGCCATGAAATCGTTAATATAGTTGAAACGATAATTTTTGAAAATGAGGATGGTGCGAAATTGTTTGTAACTACAATATTTTCGGTGGTGACTGCAAAAAACTTTAAAATTTAATTAAAATTTAAAAAGCCCAGAGGTTGGTCTCTCCAAAACTTTCTCGCATATTTTGTCACAAAGTGGTTGACTTTGAGAATGACTTGCAAGAGTTTTGCGTACTCTAGCTACAAAATATGAACCTTTCACTTGGATCTAGCCTTTCTAAAGAATCTATTGTCTCCATGACGAATTAATTGAAGATTTATCTTTGGTAAATAGATGTAGTTGAGATTCGATTTTTTTTTTAAATTCAAATAATTTTTACATACCTATAACCATCCCGCGGATGTAAACGATTGGCTGACCAAGTTTCGTCACAAATTGGATGAACGGATTAGGAAGGCATAAGAGACAAACAGACAAAAATTCATTTTTATTTATATAGATTTCGCTTTATAAGTTTTTTTCTACAAAATAAAGTTGTCTAGATTTCTTCTTACAGTCACTTTATTGCGATAAAAAATTATTACCCTATGTAATTTTTTTTAAATAATTAATTCCAACCAAAAGATATTGATTGAAAGATTTAGTTACCACAAATAATAACAGCGATAAAGCTCTGAAATTATACCAAGAGAAAGGAATCCCGCTGGAAATAGTTTATTTCATTTTATAAATATTTGATATTATGTGAGAGTATGCAATGAATTGTTTTGCAATTTAACATTTAAACATATTTCAATTTTGCTGTTTTAACATCCTTTCAGCTCTTAAAATTTTGATTTTATTAATAAAAATATCGTTTGAGATGTAATGGGCCTTTTAAAACTTTCCAAAAAATAAATTGTAGATTGTCTTTCTCAATTGATTAAAGATGGATAAAAATTTAAAAAGTCGGCTGAATAGAATTTTATTTCATAGCATTTAGATCACATGCAAAAGACAAATATTAAAACGAATGAGTTAAGGGCTACGTTAAAAACACTGGTTATCGATCACACTGGTGAATTTTTTAAACTGTTATTTCTTCTAGTTCAGGCTTTCTTCGTCCCAAAACAGTTTATCTTTTCTAGGAAAAGGTTCGCCTGACCCATCATCCAAGGGAATTTTAAGCAAAACACATTTTTCAGCTAAAATTTGTGTTTCACTTCAATTTTCTCAAAAATTTTATTTTCATAAAAGATATCTGAAAAACTATTAGTAGTATTTGCATAAGAGTTTCAGAATCTCTTTTAAATAATATGTACAATAAAATGAACCCAAAGTTTTATTGTTGGTGAAATACTTTTTCATTTATAGGTGTTTCCAGAAAAATTAATTTGTGAATTTATGGAAAAAATGCATATGTACGTATATTTTTACTCGTCACTTTTTTGCGTCCCAGATTTTTCTTCGATTTTGGTTCATTTCCTTCATCATTCTATTCTATAAACTTGGGTACAAAGAAAAACGGGATTGCTGCATTACCATTTTGTGTAGAGCGTTAACCGTTTTGGTTCCATGTCATTCAAATGTACTACAAATTTTTCAAAATATATTATATTTTCAAATAATTTTGCTATATTTATAATATTTTGTAAAACTACATTTATAATATTTTGTAAAACTATTTTGTAAAACTTTGACAATACATCTAAAAACCACAGTCTTAAATATTTTTTTAAAAAATCCAGTTTTTCAAAAATTTTCCTTCGATACCATAAGATATTTATCTTATTCATAGACGGAATTGCTTTTCTTACTATGCATTCATTTTTTTAAATCATAGATGATAAGTTCACACCACTTCGAAAACTGAAAAAATGTCGATTCATTTTTCAGCGATGAATTGTCATAAAGAAATTCGTCCATTCGGTAATAATGAATTCGAGGAATTGCGTGCCACGACAATACAGCCTGCCTTTGATAACTTCGCAAGGATTGCAACAAATGAGAGCGTTTTCTCTGGCTAGTTGTCGCAATGTTTAGTTCAGAAAATAGATTCAATGCGCTTTATGTATGTCGTGTCCGTGTTTTCACGGAAAGGGGTTGCAGTAGCTTCTGAGGGTAAAGATCCCTGAGCACCCAGAGGGCAGAAGACTGACTTCTCGCTCATATGAAGGTGACACACACATTCACTTGCACAACCCCTTTTTACAGGGGAACTCAGTCACGCATCTCACAGATAAAACACAGAACAACCATACCCGAATCGGGACTCGAACCAGGAACGCCCAGATCACGGGAAGACTCGCTGCCCCTATGCTAGGACGGCGGCTCCATGCACTTTATGCATGTCATTTATTTTAGCGAATGTGTTGATGCCAAATATCATTTGTTTTATTTTGAATTTCTGAATTTTGAGTGAAAAAAGAATGGACCGAAATTCGAAGAATTGCTTCCTTTTTATTTTCGATGTATAGTTGGTTGGTTAGTTTTATTGGCACAAGAGACTGAAAAGGCCATACTACGCCATACATAACAAAAAGGCAAACATTGTATGAATATTCAAAAAAGCAAACGCAAAACCAACAATGTAAAAAATTCAATGATGAAACCATAAAAATGATGAAAATGACAACTGGTTAGAAGCGTTTTGGATAAGCTGATTGTTACGAGCGCTATTGGCTGAAAAGCCAGATTTTACTTTAAGAATACTAAAGCTAGAATTTACTTTTAGATTCCTAAAAACAGAATTAATTGCGCGCGAAACTAATGTTTTCTTTGAGTGTTTGGCAACACCTTGTATATAGAATTGTAAATAGTTTTTAGAAATAAATGGAGTCAGATTAACTACGTGTGATTATTGTTGTCCTAAAAACCACATCTTTTAAACGTATTAAGAGGAGAAACGACTGAATGATATGAAATTCAGATAGAGTCTCAATACTGATAAATACCAATTGCTTTTGAAAACATTTTTATGTGGGTCTTTCTCCAAAAGTGTAGGCATGTCCAGGGACAAAGAGTTAAAAAACCGTAAACGATGGAGGTTAAAATTGGGACATTCAATAAAAACATGACGAATCGTTTTTAGATGAATAGGAGTTATTAATTCATTCAGGAAAAGTTATTTATAATAAAATCCATTGTCATTTGATTATCTAAAATAGGAATTGTTTAAATGACTGATTTCATAGTTTATGAATGATAAAGGAACGCAAATAGAAAGTCGATTTTTTTAAAAACATTTCTTTTTGCTTTTTGATCTAATTTCAAATGCACATTTTGAAGAAGGACAAGGTGACAGTTTGCGTTTATTATATTATTAATTATTTATATTATAATAGAATTAATTATGAATAATTTCTTTATTATTCGTTATTATATTATATGTTTACTATATTATTATCTGACTGAAATACAATTTTGGCCATATTATTTATTTCTTAAAAAAATGTCTTTATACTGCAAAATTTTGCAATGATTTATGATAAGATACAAACCTTTCACTGGGAGAGGTTTGTACTGTGGCCGGTGATGGACTCAAACACAGTTCCCACCAATGTTGTTGTTACGACAGTCCGATAATTCCTGGTTTTTTCTTTCAAATCCACGTGCCTTCGGGCACGGGTCAGAGATTTGACTTATTTCACAATCCCCTGAAAGGAAATGCCCTAACTTTTAAATTGTTCCCCTTTTTTCTATTTCAAAAGTAGTTTTTGATGTTTCAATAGAACCTATTCATAACCATGCTAAGGACTTGGCAAAATGACTGGAATCAAGAAGTAAATAATAAACTCCACGATGTAAAACCATATATTACGCCTGGGGCTTCATCTTCCAACCGAAAATTTGATGTCATTCTGACTCGACTGCGTATCGGCCATTCACGTATGACACACAGACACTCTCTGTTTGGAGAATCTCCGTCTGTTTGCGTATCATGCAATGTTCCACTGACTATACGCCATGTTTTAATTGAATGCTCTGATTTTTATAGAGATCGTGTGAACATTTTTAACTCCTCTGATTTTAACTTGTCTTTCCTTCTAGGGGAAACATCTCACGCAAATTTATTACCGTTTTTAAAGAAAATCGGAATTTTTTGTGAAATTTAAATTTACTCATACTTTTACTTACTGTTCTACAAGTTTTTTTACGACGGATTTTATGGTAAAGTATTAAAACTCAATAAATGAACTGTGTTTTTGGAGCAGCATATCCTAGAAAAGAATCTTACTCCAGAAAATGACCCTATCCTACACTATCATAACCATGCGATTTATCATCTATTTATTAAAAAAATGACTTTGTATTGTACAATTTTGCAATGATTTATACTAAGTGGCAGCATCTTTTTCTTTCTTTTATTAACAAACATTTCCAAATAAAATATTTCAGTACAAAAAATCTGCGATGCTGAATTTCTGCCTTGGATTTTATCCTCCGTAACTTCCTCTTCGAAGGGTGTGCGAGTCGGAGTTCATTTCTTTCTTTTTCTGAGTTAACTTTCTGCGGTTTTGCGTCGATGGGGAGACGACTGAAACATTTTTCATTTGTTCACTCTAGCGTCAAGTTCACGACTCAGAGCGAGCTCTTTTGATGAAAGCGTCAAGAAAAGAAAGAGATGGAAAAAAACCGAGATATGAAGTGTTGCTGTAATGGAGTTTTTTTCCTATATCTGCTATTCAGACAGACCAGTTGTGACAGAAAGTGAGGACGACAGGAGAGGAAACGGGAGCAGTTTGAGAAAGGTGAAATGTGCTTGGAATAGAACCGAGACTTGAAGCTGAATGGGTCTGAAGCCTAGTAACATAACCACAGGACAAAAGCAATTGCTCTTCCCCGTAGATGTTATCTGGCTTATTAAGATATCACCACAAGTTCTTGGACATCGAAACAGAGTACAAATGAATCACAGTCTAAGCAAGCCTGTGTGATTGCCTTCTCGGACACGCAATGATTCTCCCTTCTCTATATCCCAAATTCGGATAGGCATTGGGACCAGAGAAGCGGAGACCAGCGGTAGGTTGTGATAGACAGTGAGGATGCGGAAAGACGACGGAATGGGGGCAGTCTCTTCTTCATCTTTTGATTCCAATAAAAAGTTATGGGAACCGTCCTGATATTGCCTTCATGTTGCTCCAATCGCGTCCAGAGTCTCTTCATTTTCAACCGAGAAGAAATTCCCTATATCAATTTCCAGTTTTAATGCGACGTGCGAACATATCTGGAAAAGAATCCATTATTTTTTATCAAATTCAGATATCAAGATCTAGCTGGTACGCGGCGCATTTCTGCGGCCGAAAAACATAATATGAAGTGCAATCCGTCAATCATTTGGCAATGTTGTATCGAAACAAGATGAACGGTACGACAGTAGATAAAATACGATCAAAGATTCATTTTTATACATTAGATTTCTGCATTCTTTCAGAATTGTAAAACTTGGTGTTATTTCAGAATGGAAATGAGAGAAACTGTTTATTGTATTTCGTGATTCGTTTCCTATTCTTTCAGTATTCTCAAGTTTAATGTTAGGAAATGGGATTAAGGTATCCGGTACTTTAAAAGTAGTGCTTATCGGCCACATTGGCGGATATTTTTTAATTGTTATTTCTTGTAGTTCGGACTTTCTTCTTTCCGAAGCAGTTTATCTTTTGTAGGAAAAGGAAGGCCTCACTTATCATCCAGGGGCGCCTATTTCTCAGCTAAAATGTGCATTTGATTTCAGTTTTCTCAAAACTTTAATATTCATAAAAATTCTCCATTTTTAGCGTGATATCTCAAAAACTAACTGAGGTATTTATATAAAAATAGCGTGTGTTTTAAATGATATGAGCAATGAAATGAACCCAAAGTTATATTGTTGATCAAATATTTTTTGATTTCTAAGAGTTTTTCGAAATATTATGTAGTGAATTTGCATGTGAAAAATTGCATACATGCGTATATTTCTACCCATCACTTCTTTGCATCTCAAGATTTTTCTTGAATTTTAGTTCATTTCATTCATCATTGTATTCTATAACTTGTGTACGAAGATGAGGTTGTGTACGAGAGGATTTCTGCATTACAATTTCTTGTAAAGTGTTAACCGTTTTGGTTCAATTTCATTAAAATTTACTACACATTTTCCTATTGTTCAAAATATATTTTCAAGTAACTTTGTTGCATTTATAGTATTTTGTGGTACAGTTGTCATTTCATCTGAAGACCATAGTTTTAAATAGTTTTTTTAAAATCCAATTTTTCAAAATTTTTCCTTCGAACGTAGTCGGATACCTTAAAGTAGTTTCTTTTAAAATGGATTAAACATCTATACTTATAATAATGCTCAATGTGTGTGTATGTGTGTGTATGTGTGTGTTGGCGTTCTACGGGCCATACCGTTGGATCTACAGCTACAAAATTTGGTACATGTATACCTTGGAGGTCGGGAATGCGCTCCTCGAAGCCCTTTTTCCAAGTTTTTAATTAGAATTTGAATTAAATTAAAATTGAAGCGAAATTTCAACGTTTTTCAGCTATCACTTCTGAAAATATTATCGGACAAACATGATTTTTATATCCATTTAAAGATTAAAAAATTAGCTTTCTAATGGTATCAGTGTTTTAATGTATAACTTAAGCTCCTATTTTTAACGAATTTTTAAAGAAATATTTTAACCATGTTTTTTTAGCACGTGACTGGATAAAATAAAAGAAAACAATGACTGAAGTTCAATTTAATAAAAAAACAACTATCATCGCAAATTAAATCTAAAGAAATGTAACTTTCAGCATGTGACGATAAAATAAAATAAATTTAAAATGTGATATTTTCTAAAAAAATAAATGCAAAGCAAAGGTTTCTATAATCGTTTGCAACATCTAAATCATTTATTTAATAATTTTTTTCCCTTTTCCGCTTTCTTTAAAAAACATATTTGATATTTTGGCAATATCACCGAAAAAAACATTTTTAATATTTTGGAACCATAACCGATAAATTATTAGAGCCTTAAACTCATAATTTTTCCGAATAAAGTTACCGACTCTTTAACTACTAATAACTGAATCTTTAACTATTTCTTAAATTTTGTGCGGATTTTAAAGAAAAAATAGCATAGATTTTTTTTAATCAATACCTATAATAAAGCTCAATGTGTGTGTGTGTGGGCGCTCTTTAGGCCATTCCGTGGGATCTACAGCTACCAAATTTGGTACATGTATACTTTGGGGGTTGGGAATGTGCACCTCCGAGCCCTTTTTTCGAATTTTGAAATTAGAATTTGAATTAATTAAAATTTAAGCGAAATTTCAACATTTTTCCGCTATAACTTCCGAAAATATTATCGCACAAACATTATTTTTACATCAAGTTAAAGATTAAAAAAACTAGCTTTCTAATTTTATCAGTTTTTTAACATACAATTTAAACTTCTATTTTAAACCAATTGTTAAAGAATGTTTTAACCATTTTTTCAACAATATATTTCGGATAAAACAATAAAATTTAATCTGCAAGATCACGTCAAACGGAAAAAAAATTAGGTTTTATCACCGTGTTGCCATCATTTTGACGGAAGTTCAAATTTTAAAAAAATCAATTATTATTACTGCAAATTAAATCTAAAGAAATGTAACTTTCAGCACGTGACTGGATAAAATAAATATAAAATGTGATATTATCTTTAAAAAATGCAAGGCAAAGGATTCTATGATCGTTTGCAATATTTAAATCATTAATTCAAGAAATTATCTTTATTTATACAGGATATGCATTCAAATTCCTGTCCAATGACCAATTTGTAAAATATTATTAATAGGCATACATATTGTTGAGTACTGCTAATTTGATCTAAATGATGTAAATAATTACATTTTATGTAGCTTGAGTCAAACAATGTATTTATGAATAATGCGTTTTAGATTTCTTTGTACTTTGCTCTGTGAGCCATATTTTACAAAATATTTTTATTAATATTTTAAATAAAAGTTGCTACATCAATCAGTCTCCTAAATCAATCATTAAAACTGACTGATTTATAAAATTAAAGAATATTATTTGGAAAACGTGTTCTTTTAGAACTTTCCGTCCATCATCTTAAAGAAAATATTCATTTCAGCCCAATCAATGCCCGGAATTACTTCAAAGTTAATGAATATGTGAGTTAATTGAATTTTTCGAACGCATTACTCATGGCGAACCAGCTGGTCGTAGACAATATATTTATACCATAAAATCTTTCATATAGTTGAAAAGATAATTTTTGAAAATTAAGGTAGTGCAAAATTATTTGTGCTACAATATTTTTGGTAGTTACTGAGAAAAACGCTAAAATTAAAATTAAAACCCCCGGATTGTTTTCCCGAAATTCGAGACAGGCATCACCTTCAAGGCCTCGTTTCGTCCAAAATGTTGACTGATCATCTAGGGAAAAAAAAGGAAAAATTCTGCTTTTATGAGAACAAGGTGTGGATTATAATCAGATTGGATAGGAAATGGGTTAAATCTTGTGAAAGGTGGTATGTTTAATATTTTTTCAGGTGTATAAATACAGCTCAATTATTATAAAACCAAACTGGTGAAGGCAGAAGCAGTAAGAACAGCAAGTGCTGATAGGATTAACGATTGCGATTGCGTGTACTTTATGGAAGAAAACTATTGCTTCCACTTGATTATTGGAAACTATTAAAACTATTGCTTCTATGTGATTATTGGAAACTATTAAAACTATTGCGTCTATTGGATTAAACGATTGCGTCTACTTGATAGAAGAAAACTATTTGAAAGTACACCAACTCGGAATAGATCAAAGCAATGTGATGTTGAATAAGGGAAAGAAATTCAAGTCACTACGCCACTGACCCCGGGATATCCACATTCTCTAACCCCTATGTCACTACGCCACTGATCCAAGACGTCTGTACCTCCCAGCCGCCATGTCACTATGACAGTGACACGCATCCCAACATCAATATGCCTGCAACATATCGATATCACTGGGGAATCAAACATTTTATAATCCCTATGCAAGAGAACGCATGGCAATCAATTCTAATGCATTCCCAGTGATTTTATTTCGAGATACATACTTGTTGAAATCCGTTTGAGCATTATTTTTCTTTTAAGAAGACGCGGAAAACAGGAAGTTAAAAAAATGTCTTTGAATCCTTCCACTGGCAGCCATCAGATGTCGATTGTGGCTGGCGATAGTGGGTCGGCGTCTTCTGGAAACGACCTTTTTACGATCTTCGCGGCGGGTCAGTGAGGTGCGGGCCCTTTCGCAATACGCGGAAAAAAAACAGGGCTCTCGGATTCGAAAGAAGAAGAAACAAAGAGAAGAATGCCCCGCGGCACCTCGTGCCGCCGGTGTCACAGTGATCCACATGAATGGGTTCAGTAGGAGCTTCCTTCTGGATCACCCATTGTTCCCCTCGCTGGGAAGGGGTGGGGGGCTTCTCCTTCCCTGCTGGCTTTGTTTTCGGAAGATGGGTTTTTTGCTGAAAAACCAACAGGAAGCAGGGACTTAGGAGCAATATTTTGGCTTCGACGTTTCTAAGTAGCATATTTCTTCCTGGGCTCACCCTTTCGGTGGCACAGGGAATTTCATATTAACCCGAGAGAGATCGCTCGGGGCACACAGTCACCCCATTCTTATCCGAACACCTGTCGCAGGGTAAATATTTATCTGTAATCAATCCCCCATTCAGTGCCTTCCTATCTGACAGTCCACTTGGTAGGTGAAGTGTTATTTTTACTTTTCTTTTTTTTTTCTGCTCTTGAAGTAATCATTTCTCTGAATTCAAGTGGAAATGGGGTGACTCGCTCTCCCCACGCGACTGTTATTGCTTCGAAATTTCTCATTCTAAACAGCCTAATTTTGCGTTCTGTAGCTCTCTCTTTGCATTTATATTACTGTTGACGAAATGTCGACACACTGTTGATGAAATGTCGTCATCATATTCAACAGGTCGAAAAACCAACAGGTCGCCAATGGTCATTTTCTATTTCGCTTTGAACGTCTCCAGCATAAATGCCCGAGTATCTCTAATGGCAACAAAGACACCTCCCTTGGAATATGCAAATAGGAGTAAATATCTGAAGAAATTGGCATTATCACTTATTCAGCAACACATAAACATAAGGCGAGATATGAAAATGCTACCTAAAACACTTCGTGAAAGTATGGATGCCACCACTTCTAATGGATCACAGGAGATCCCAACAAAAAGGCTGAAACAAGACAAAGGACGATGTGTTATATGCCCAAGATCTAACGATAATAAAACTACAATTTCTTGCATAAATATGATAATTTTTACATGTAAAAATCATCCTTCGTATGTTTGCCATAACTGTATGCAGAATTAAAACTCCTAAAGAAAGTATGTAATTTTTTAATGTAAAATTTTCTTAAATATTAAAAACAGTTTTCTGAACTTAAAAAGTTTATTTTCTTAAAGAATTAATGCATTAAATATTATTTATAATTCACATGTGTTTATTCCTCTAATTCATGGAAAATTTTAGATAAAATGGATTGGGGTGCTTCAGTACCCCGCTCGATCTCTTGTCACTATTAGGTGAGCGCTTTCTACCGGATTAAAAAGGCTCGTTGCACACACAGCGTTTTTTCTTCTGTCAGTATTTGGCTGAGACCATTCCCAGAAATCAAATGCTTACACACAATTCCGACTTCGTTGTAAGAGTCAGCATCATTTCATCAACAAATCAATTTACTTTCACCATGTGATTTAAACTAAGGACTGCTTAAGGGTTATTTGAAATGAATAGAGTGCAAATTCTATCATTATCATCTTGTCGTCGAATGAAGAGGAAAAGGGGGAAAAATTGACTTGTTTCGATTTATTCAATTAATGGGGAAAAAGGATTTTGTATCTTGCATCTGATGATCCGAAAGTGACAGAGTGAGTGCTAGTGACAGAGTCCGATCAAAGGCGGATGGACCGAATCTTTACTTGTCCGCCAAGTGTGTAAGCTCTCGTATTATTCAATACACTACTGCTGTTATGTCGGCATCGGTGAAATAAGCGCTGTGTGTGCAACTAGTCAAAGTGTCAATTGTCCCATCCCCCTTTATGCAAATCGTCACGTCATTTTTCGTGGCGTTGTGTTTTGATCACGTGATCGGAAGTCGTAGGGTAGGCAGTGGCATCTGGTATGTTTGATATTTAACAAGATGTTCTGACTTTCTCTAAATAGAATGCTCTTACAGCTTTAATTCTCTTGAACTCTGTTAGCAGAATCCTCTGATGGTTAACTCTCTCGACTTAAACTCTATTCATTGAATGCTAGAAGACATGTGTTATCTGCTCGGAATACATTATGCATTTATTTCTGTTTGTTAAATGGTCTTTATGCGTGACAGATTGAATGGACGATGAACAGTTTTTGAAATAAAAAGTGATTTCTTCCGAAGGCATTATTTTTGTTGTCACTTAATAATTTGCACTGTGCTACTCTGCTGCCACGTAGTTGTGGCAAGCATTTCATTATTGCAAAGACTGGCGGTGTTTTTAGTTGTATGACTTTTGCGTACACCCAGCGAGGTGCGGCGAGTCTTATGCACCCCACGACTGAGGGGGACACCGTGATTAAGAATTAAAATGGTGTTCTGAACAATAATAATTTGACACACACTAAAAGTCTACAAGCTCGTTTCCATGTGGCTGGCTGAGCATCGACTTTATGAGGCAAAGATAGAAATGCTATCTATAAAAAAGGAGGGAAATGTTCATTTATGAATAAGGGAAACCCCACCAGACATGTTCAGACAGAGCGGCATATCCGGCGCCCACAAGTCAAGGCTGAGGCTGGGTTCAAATGGACTTGTCTATATTTAATGTAATATTTTTAAAAAATCTTTTGCATTGCCAGTTGCCAAATATAATAAATCTTGAACCTTCTTTCAGCAAATAAAATGAAACAATGCATTATTGTCGATCAACCATATGGGTATGATACTTATGAGTGCCATATACTGAGAACGAAACCCGATGTCGACAAAAGCGCCACCTATTGAGGGGGGGGATAAGGTGATGACCAAACTAACGAAGGAAGGTTTGATTGACAAGCCGAAAAAAACCCAACAAGCAAAGAATTCCTAGTCGCCAGGAGATATTGCTGTATGGGAGTGTGACATTCAGAAGGTCAACCGACCCACCGAACTGCCCCTAATAAAACTTTCTGTTGTTCTTGAGAACCGACACTGTCTTTGTACATCACGATAGGGGTTTTTTGAACCATCCAAACTTGTTTGGAATTTATACTTTTTAGAGTTGCACGGAAAATCGTACTAAGGGAGGCGTGAATGTTTGGACTCTTAGAACATAGAACACACCGTTGATTAATTATTGAAGTACTTCGATTTTGGGACATTTAATTGCTCGTAAAAATTGTTAATTAATATTAGAGAATCCTGTAGTTTAGACGGAGTAATTGAATAATTTAATATTTAAAGTATTTCGTTTGACAAGACTTCACTTTTCACAATAATTGCGATTATTAATTTTTAAATTAAAACAGTGTTCTGGGCAATAATAATGTTACACACACTAAAGGTCTTCAAGCTTGCTTGAATGTGGCTGGCTGAGCTTCGACGGACGCCTTTCATTAGACAAAGATCGCAGTGATATCTATAAAACGGGAAATGTTCATTTCTGGATAAGGACATCTCCATCAGACAGAGCGGCGTGCCCGGCGCCCAGAAGTCGAGGCTGGGGCTGGGTTCAAATGGACTTCTAAATCATCAGCTATCTACTCTTGTCTATATCTATTGTAATATATGTTACCGTTAAAGTATATAATGCAGTTATTTCATAGAATAACTAGTTATTCCATGAAATAAAAGATCGTGTCCATTAAAGTGTGTCATATGTTATTAATTTGACACTTTCACTAGTTATTTCATAGAATAACTAGGTATTTTATAAGTGTACTAATGAGAGACAGTAAAAGTGTAAAATAAACCATTTATCTAAAAGGAAATGACCAGGTATTCTATAAATGAACTAATGATAGATAATTAAAATGAAAAGGAAGCCATTCATCTCATTTATGCAGCGTATAAATGGTATTTATGGAAACGTACCATACAATCATTTCTTATAACAAGGATTACTAAAATGACACTTGGAATAACAAAGAACATTATGTCTACAACAAAAACACTTTTTGTTGATACACTGGGTTTTAAACGAACATTTTTTAAATCTTTGAACAGTACCTAAACTTTGAGATATATGATACAGATTATTTTATACTTAACGGGCTGCAGATCGTTATTCTGTGAAATAACTTGTTAAAGTATCAATTTAATAACATATTTCACACTTTAACGGACACGATCAGTTATTGCATGGAATAACTAGGTATTCTATAAAATGACGGATTTCATACTTAACGTTAACATATACACTGAAGTGACAAAAGTCATGGGATAGCAATATGCAAATATACAGATGGCAGTAGTTTCGCAGCGAAAAAGTATAAATGCGCAGTTCGTTTTCCAGAGCTTTCATTTGTGTTCAAGTTATTCATGTGAACAGGTTTTCGTGATTTATGGCGGCACGACGAGAATTAACAGACTTTGAACGTGGAATGTTAGTTGGAGCTAGACGCATGGGTCATTCCATTGCGGATATCGTTAGTGAATTCAACATTCCGAGATCCACAGTATCAAGAGTGTGCCGAGAGTATGAAATTTCAGGCATCACATCCCATCATGGACAGCGGGCGACCATCTGCACTTAACGACCGAGACCGCCGACGTCTGTGTAGAATGGTCAATGTTAATAGACACGCAACACTTCGTCAAATAACTGCAGGAATCAATGTGTGACGTACGAGGGACGTATCCGACAGGACTGTGCGGGGAAATTTGTCTTCCTTGGGCTATGACAGCAGAAGACCGACTCGAGTGCCTTTACTGACAGCTCGACATCGCCTGCAGCGACTCGCCTGGGCTCATGAGCATATTGACTTGTCCCTAGACCAGTGGAAAACCGTGGCGTGGTCAGATGAGTCACGATTTCAGTTGTTACGAGCTGATGGTAGAGTTCAAGTGTGGCGCAGACCCCACGAAGCCATGGACCCAAACTGTCAGCAAGGCACTGTTCAAGCTGGTGGTGGCTGCATAATGGTGTGGGCTGTTTTTACATGGCATGGACTCGGTCCTCTGATGCAACTGAACCGATCATTGACTGGAAATGGTTATGTTCAGCTGCTTGCAGATCACTTGCAGCCATTCATGGACCACGTACCCACACAACGATGGGATTTTTATGGATGACAATGCGCCATGTCACCGGGCCAGAACTGTTCGCGATTGGTTTGAAGAACGTTCCGGACAATTCCAGCGCATGATCTGGCCACCTAGATCGCCTGATATGAATCCCATCGAGCATTTATTTGACATCATCGAAAGGTCCGTTCGTGCCCCAACTCCTGCACCATCCACACTTTCACAATTATGGACGTCTATACCGACAGCATAGCTCAATATTCCTGCAGAGGACTTCCAATGACTTGTGGACTCCATGACACGTCGAGTTGTTGCACTTCGCCGGGCAAAAGGAGGATCGACAAGATATTAACAGTCATTCCATGACTTTTGTCACTTCAGTGTATATATAAATATTTCAAATCTTTACGTTGCCAGTAACAGAATATAATAAATCTTGAGCCTTTTTTCAGCAAATTGAAATTCAATAAATCATTATTGTCAATCAAGCATATGAGTATGATACTTAAATGCTTTTGTATACTAAGTATCTTAAAAGAAAGTAGAAAAATTGAAATTTTCCTGGAGTCAGTAATAGCAAAAACAAAATCACGCATCATTAAATACATGTGCAAATGTTTTTTTTTTTTCACTTTGCTAAAAATTTAGGGCCTCAAATGGTTTCTCTGGAAAGTCGGCTCTGCCACTATGCGTACGAGTCATAAAACTGTCTATTAGTGATCTCGTTTACAATGTGGTTGTGCTAGTGGAAAGGATCAGTTCAAGAAGAGACTGCAACATTTTAAACGTTATCTGAAAGTGGCAGATTTGTGTAACACAATTTCGAATACTTAAGGCTGTTTAATACAATTTTGTTTCTTATGAAGTATGAATTGCTTTTCAATGAGTTCATTCAAAAATGTATGATAAAAATCAATGGCGAATGATATTTCTTCTCATAATAAAGACTGCATACACTTTGAAACAATAATCTAGATTTTAGTAAATGCATCACTTTATAGAAAGTACAACGATTTGCATTAAACAAAAGACTTTTGGTTTCATCCGTTTTTGTTTCATTTCTTCTTGATTCGTTTGTTTCATTCAGTAAGTTGCAATTGTATGTGCATTTTTAAAATTTTAAGATGCTACAAAATCTATTTTTTACTGTAAGTTTTTAGAAAGTTATCGCGAAAAAAAAGTCAATATTTCTTTTATTTTTTGGTTCACTAAATTAGAATTAAAAATTTATAAAATTACTTTTCTACTCTCCAAAGTACACATTTGCCATATTTGATAGGCAGACAATTTGGTGCGTACAGAGCCAGCACACACACTTAGAAACAAGAGTTTTTTATATTTTTTATGTATAGCCATGACACTTAAAATACCAATATATTTTCCCGCCAAATTCTCGTGCCAACGGATAACATGTTCTTAGCAAACCTAGACTTATCACTCCCTGCCCGACCTCTTTTTTTTAAAGAACTACGCATGATTTATTGACCTTTTATGACCCGTACACAAATGGTAGTACGCATTTGTCCTACTACCTACTTTTTGTATCGGTAGATATAACAGTGGGAGATGAGCGCTAATGTCGTGTTGCCTTCTCCTGATGATGCCTGCAGCACCTTGAAAAAAGTTTACTTTTAACAGACAATTGGTATTTGAGAAAACCCGGACAGCGTCATGTTGTTCCGATATTATTATGAGCTAATATCGATTATTTTTCTTATTTTATCGATTTAAAACAGTCAGAGTGAGACAATATCGGGTTGAGATTTTTATTTTAATTTTTCTATTAGCTGGTACCCGGCGAGTTCCTGCCGCAGAAGAAATAATCTTGGAAATAACGTTTGGAATTTGAACTATTTATCTTGTTTAATCGAGAAGGATAGAAATAATAGCATTTATGTTCGTATCGGAAAGGAACATATTCTTTGAAATTGAGAGATTTATAAAGAAAATGCTTAATTACATAATCTATTTTTATCTATAATCTATTATATATATATATATATATATATATATAATTATAAAAGCATTAAAATAATTAAAACCCATTTCCTGAGTCAACAACAATTAAATCGAAATTAATTGGGGTCGAAATCGAAACTAAAATTTAATTCGGAATGAAACAACAAAAAGTTCACAAAAATGAAATCTAAATGAAATATAATCTATTCATGAAACAAATCTAAATGAATACAATTATGAAAACGAAACAAAAGTGAAACTAAAAATTGGAATCGGAACTAAAAATTATTTCGGATTCGAACAATTTTGAAATTAAAAGAAGAAAAAAAAAAAACTCATTGTATTTAGTGAACGCAAATGCAGCTGCCAATAAAATAAAGATGGATGTAAATTAATAATATGAGCCAAGTAAAATCTAATACAATAGAGTCAAAATTACAACAAATAGAAAGAGAATCCGGCCTGTAGACTTTTTCCTTGCCTGAAGGTGATCCTTGAAAACGTCTTCAAGCCGGATTCTTTTTCTATTTGTTGTAATTTTGATTCTATTGTATTACATTTTA
>JAPMOQ010049361.1:1543773-1562748 GCA_026543055.1 Argiope trifasciata
ACCCCAACCAATCCTGTCGATACTGCTACCTTCTGTGGTGGCAGGGTGGTCGGCTGTATACAAGAAGAGGAAGGCGCAAAGTAATTAAATAAGACGAAGGAATATATAAAACCCCTAATTTCTTAATTTTTAAGTAGTGCATATAATGACTTAAAACCCAATTTATTAGGTCATTAAAAGCATTTTTTTTAATGGGAGTATATGCTGATATCTAACGAATTAGAAATTAAGATATTAGCTCATAATTAAAGTTGGCATCCACTATGCATGATTTTACAATTTAATATATTATGATTTTGGCAGCAAAAGAATAATAATAAAAGAACCTTCGTCAGAATTCTTAAGTTATCCGACTACATTCGAAGGAAAATTTTCGAAAAATTGGATTTTTTAAAAAACTGTTTAAAACGATGGTTTTTAGATGTATTATCAATTATAATACAAAATACTATAAATGCAGAAAAATTGTTTGAAAATGAAATATATTTTCTGAAATGAGAAAATGTGTAGTTCATTTTAATGAAATTTAACCAAAACGGTTAACACTCAGCATGAAATTGTAATGCAGAAAACCTATTTTTCACTGTACACAAGTTTTAGAGTATAATAATGAATTAAACAAATCAAAATCTAAGAAAAACCTTGAGATGTGAAGAAGTTATGGCTAAAAATATAAGTACATATGCATTTTTTCCCACAAATTTACAACTTAATTTTCCTAAAAACGCCTAGAAATGAAGAAGTATTTCGCCAACTATAAAACTTTTAGATCATTTCATTTCTGATATTATTTAAAACACACGCTGAAATGTTTGCGAAAATACTTCTACTAGTTTTTGAGATGTCATGTTAAATGTGGAGAATTTTAATGGGAAATGAAAGTTTTGAGAAAATGGAAATGCAAGACAAATTTTAGCTGAAATATATGTGACCTTGGATGATAGGTCAGACCTTCTTTTTCCAAGGACAGATAAACTGTTTTGGAAAGAGGAAAGACTAGGGATAAACTTTCTGAACTACAAGAAACAATAATAAAAAAAAATTGCCAATGTGGTCGATAATCAGTGTTTTGAATATAGTTATTTTAACGTATACTTTACTTTAACGAACGTAGTTACCTTAAAACATTATATCGCCAACTGAAACTTCGTGTTTTGTTCGCCTAATTGACGAAAGTTTCGCCATTCGGATGAAAAGGTCTCGCCAAGAGTGTCGGAATGAAGTTTTCTTTGTTAAGGAAAGTTGCATTAAATGATGTAATATAAAATTAAGAAATAAATCAGTCCACTAGATTAAGAAATTGAGTTATTATAAGAAGAATTTCGAACTTCTGAACTTCTAACATTTCAAAATCATTCATTGAATCAATAAAGTTCTGATCTTTAAAGACATTTGCCAACTGTTTCGGACGAATCAAGTTCGAATACACAAGGCGTGACTCTTCTGAAATAATAAGACTTTGCAACACTGGAATTATCTAAGAAAGAAAAGTAAACACCTTAAATGAATAAAAATAAACCTGAAACTGATCACCATTCTCAAGTACTGCAGTCATTTATTCTCATTTCACAAATTCGAATCAGGAATTTATGTGCTTCACCTCTGAAGCAATCTGCGAACAAAAAGAACACAGGAACGGAACGAAAGCAGCGGCCCGAAATGGAAGCAATCAGAGAAAATGTCAAAATTCTTGCAGGCGTAATTCGTTCCTTTTGTCAAATAACGATTCGCGTAATGACAGGACATCTTTAAATTGGAAATAATCATCCCGTCGCTGCAATCAGAGCGTCACGACACTCAACTCCATTTTCACCGCTCCTTTAATTCCCGTTTGCGGTAATTTTCTGCTAAGATTGTTTGCAATGCAGATGACATTTCTAAAGGTTCGTTTCTCTTTAACACACAGAACTTAACACACAGTGTATTTAAGAATAGTGTATTTCACTATTAACACATTGTGTGCGGGTCCATTTCGCAGCGGAATGGTACCGGGGGCGGACGCTTGGCGCGTACATTGAGTAGGTTACATCTCAATGGATCGAAAATCATTGAATTTTTTAAACAACTTTGCGTATTTTATGTTGAAATATAGAAATAACAACCAGAAGATTTTTGTAAACAAAAAATGTATATATTCAGTGGTAAAGCTCCCGCTCAACATCTAAAATGTTTACCTATGCTTTGTTTCAGATGGCTGACGCCGCATTCATTCAGAGGCCTAAATGGTCATTTCTAGATCTATGTTAATCTCGCTACTCTTTCCTCTCACAAATGTTACTTATGTTGAAAGAAGAACAGGAGGCAATTATATTCTAGATTAATATATTAGTTATATATTTACAATAGGAATTTAGAAAAAAGCATTCTGCTAAATCGAAGTCCGTTTGTTCATGGCGAACACCACCTTCTCTGTCCGTCCCTCGTTCTTATCTGACCTCAACGGTCAACCCTCCTTGGTGGGGTGACCTTCGACCTCGGGATGTAAGATTTGGCGCGATATCGCCCTGTGGAAGAAGAGCCATGGTCGATCCTTTCTTTAGTGGATGAATTGATAATAGTATCGTAAATAAGAAAAATCAAATAGAAATAGTAGTAGATAGCTTTCATTTTTTTGGAATGATATTATAAATAAACATTTTTACATTATAAAAAAAATGAAAAGAGCCATCCTAAAACGAATCCTATTTTACCGTTCAAAGCCTTTTCTTCTGTGAAGAGGTAACATTCACTCAGTTTCGCGAGGATAAATAAAAAGTGAATTTCAAATCTAAACGGATTTTTTGAATCCACCTTTCCGTTCTGTGTTCCGCATCGACTGATGTTTTTATTTGTCTACATTTTATAGAATAGAATGATGGATGAAATGAACCTAAATCTAAGAAAACTCTTGAGAGGCGAAGAGGTATGTTTCTAAAAATATAAGTCTTTATGCATTTTTTTCGTGAATTTACAACTTAATTCTTCTAAAAACACCTATAAATGAAAACATATTAAGTCAACAATAAAAATTTTGGTTCATTTCATTGGTTATGTTATTTAAAACATACGCTGAAATTTATATGCAAATACCTCTGTTAGTTTTTGAGATATCATGTTAGGGGTGGAGAATTAAAAAAAAAATTAAAGTTTTGAAAAAAATGAAGCTAAAGACAAATTTTAGCTGAAAAATAGGTGACCCTGGATGATAGGGGAGGCCTTCCTTTTCTTTGAGATAAACTGTTTTGGAAGGACGAAAGTCTGAACTTCAAGAAATAACAATAAAAAAAAATTCGCCAATGCGGTTGATAACCAGCGTTTTTAACGTAGTCGAATGCCATAAACTATAAATTCAATAAGAATTTTTTTTAATAAGATAAAAGACACACTTTTAGTGGAGCCTACTCATCAAGAGAAAATAAACCGTGCTTCATACCTCCATCTTTAACCTTGGAAGAAAATTCAAAAGCGAAGTATTTGCGGCAATAATGATACTGATTAGAATTTCTTTATAATAGTGTAAATCAGTGATTCTCAACCTGTGGGGCGCGCCTCTCTAGGGGGGCGCGAGGACACTAATGGGGGGGGCGCGAGCATATCCAAGAGAAAATGTTATTTTAAAAAAATGATTAAGTGCCTGAAAGGAAGGAACACACACACACAAACAAAACAAAATACATTTCGACATATTTAATAATTAAATTATTAAATTAAAACAACTTACTAAATTAAAAACAAAATTAATAATTATTAGTGACTTCCTTGGGCCTGCCTTGCGGAGCAAAGCTTTTCGAGGGAGGGTTTAATATTAGAAATAGACATGTAGACATAGTAGAATGCTAAATGCCTTTGTTTTTACTGCAGAAAACTCATCATCCACTCCTGTCCAAAATTCAGAGTGATTTATTACTAAATTGTCTTTTGGTTTCGCTGCTTGCCGTGAAGTCTATGAAGGTTTCTTCCTCTTCAATTGAGAGTCCTTCGGGAGTATTTTGAAATGGATCCCTCCCCACTTGTAACTTGATATCAGTTTGTTGTCAGCAAGAAAGTACATTTTAAATTTTTTTGCTGGCATTGCTAAAGGATTTTCAATGGTTACAAAAACAACTTTTACGTGTTGTTCTTCAGCCTTGTTAGCTTTAATGAAATCATTCAAATTTGCAAACATTGCAAAGTTTTCTTACTTTAAATTTCTGCTCCACAATTCCAATTTCCTACAAAAAGCATTAACTTTATCACTCGTATCCAATATATATGTATTTGCTTCTTGCAGTTGAAGATTCAAGTTATTCAATTTTTCGAATAATTCGACCATGTAGCTCAATTTCATCACAAATGAACTATCACGAAAATTCTCAGCTTCCGGTCTGTTTTCCTGTTCTAAGAAAACGGCGGTTTCTTCTCTTAATTCATAAGCAAAAATTTCCCTCATGATAACCATCTTGCCTAGCAATAAAATAGTAACGCTGAATATACTGCACCCATGTCTTTACAAAGTGCGAACAAGATTCTTGATTTCAGGGGTCTCATTTTTATATAATTTACTACGGTTACAACCGTAGTTAAAATAATATTCAAAGCAGGACTCATTTCTTTGGAAGCCAAAGCTTCTCTGTGTATTATGCAATGTGTCTAGACGCACTGTTGCGATTTTTGTGCCACAAGTGTTTGAATACTTTAGAATACCAACGGCCATAGAACGAGCAAAATTGGTGCATATTCCGAAGGAATTTTTCCATTATATGTTTGCCTCGTTCATAAAATCATTTAAGATAGCAAATAATGCGAGTGCTGTTGTTTTGAGTTCTATTGGTTTTCAGAAAAGTAATTCTTCTACTACTGACAAATCATCACAAAATCTAACATAGGCAATGAAATGAGCATCTTTATTACTATCTGTTGCCTCGTCGAGTTGTATTGAAAACAATTTGTCACGTAACTTCGACAAAGGCTGACACTCTACATCTTCAGCTATATCAGCAATTCGACCATCAACAGTATCATTTGAAAGAAGTATAGACTGCAATTGTTTTGCAAAATTATCTTCAAACATAATTTCAACAATCTCAATTGCGGTTGGCAAAATAAGCTCTTCACCAATGGTGTGAGGCTTTTTACACCTGGCTATTTGATATGAAACTTTGTAAGAAACAATTAAAGCTTTTTCACAGACAAAGTTTTTTTAAACAATGATTTTTGCTTTTCATATGATTTTAATTTTAATTCGAAAAATTCTCTGGGTTTGTTTACGTACTCACTATGAAGCGTTACCAAATGTTGTTTAAGTTTATTAGGTTTCATGCTGTCTGCCGCCAACATTTTTGAGCAAATGATGCACAGGGGCCATTCTTCATTTATTTCAGTATTAGTGAACCCAAAATTTAAGTATTCTTGAGAATATTTTCTTGATTTTAATTTCGGAACCACGTTCGTCTGTGTACTTGTTGATGCTTGTCTATCGTCTAATGCTCGCTTACGCCCGCTTAAAAAATTTATCCATGATTCTTCATAAGTCTGCTGCCGTGAATATTTAATACGGTGAATTGCAATTACACGAAAATTTATATAACATACACATTCAGAATAGATTCAACAGCAATAGAAGGATCGACTCAAATGAGATTGTCTGGAATTGAAATTGGCGTCATAGAACTTTCTATTTCTCTCTATGAGAAAACATTTATTCACATCTGCGCAAGCTCCTAACTTAACTTTTAAGCTGATCAGACAAATTCCAGACAAATCGAAACTTCTCGCGAAACCGGGAAAATGCCCGACATGGTGGGACGCAAGAGCAATAAAAAGGCATAAGATTATTGTTTTCTCAATGCTGAGGATCGGTTTTGTAAAATGTCCGTAAATTTCCGTATTCATGGTAATTTGTAAAGTTTAAAATTAAGGTTATAGTGTAGGTTTAGCGCCAAAATACTCAAAATACATTATTATTGTATACATTTAATTGTATGCGGTGGGGAAGGGGGGGCGTGATGAAAATTATGATTGAAAATTGGGCCGTGAATACTAAAAGGTTGAGAAAAGGTTTGAGACACTGGTGTAAATAAATAATAGTTTCTTTATAATAGTAGTTTTTAAATAAAATACACTATTCTTAAATACACTTAAAATGTTTTTCATTCAACCAGAAATAGATTATTTTTAAGATTGGAAATAGAATTAAATTGAAAAATTGAAAAGATAATTCTTTTGAACCTTATAATAATGTAAATTTCCTTATGTGATTTCGGAAATTATCGTGGAAAATCTCAACATTTCGCTTCATTTATTTATAAACTAAAGGTTTCAAAGGGCACATTTCCCCTCTCCAATGTATGAATGTAATTTTTTTAGCTTTAGCTTAAAGAACCTAGCCTGCAGAGCACATACGTAAAAACGCAAACACACGTTATTCCATGTGCAGCTAAAATATTTATGTAAAAATGTATTAACAACACACACACACACACACACACACACACACACACACACACATAACATCCATAAAAGCGTTAAAATGATTAAAAACCATTTCCTGCGTCATCAAAAATTAAATCGAAACTAATTGGGGTCGAAATCGAAATGAAAATTTAATTCGGAATGAAACAACAAAAATTTCACAAAAATGAAAAATAAATGAAATAAAACCTATTTATGGAACAAATGTAAATTAATATAATTAAGTAAAAGAAACTAATTACGGAAACGAAAAAAAAAGTGGAATCGAAACTAAAAATTATTTCGGATTCTAACAAGTTTAAAATTAAAATATATATATATATTTATATATATAAATTATTGTATTTGGTGAGCGTAGATGCAGCTACAACTAAAATATAAATGAATCCTGTGTTCCTTTTTGCTTGGTTTATTTTGTTAATTTATATATATATATATATATATAATTTGATTTAATTGAAAAGAATTTCTTATTTTTAAGATGAAGCAAAAACTCCTTTTTGGGCCATAACATTATCGGAAAATACCGCGAAAAAAATTTTAATTGTTTAATTTTCAATTCATTAAAATATTGATTGAAATTTTAAAAAATCGCTTCAAGATGCATAATCCCACACCCTGAATTCTATATGGGCAAGTCTCGAAGCTCCAAGCGAAACAGCCAAGCCTGCTGATCACCAGGACCCGCATATTCCTCTTTATCATGAATAAAAGAGCCATCTTTCCCGGTGAATTGGACTCTTATCAATGACGTTAATTTGATTTCGATACGATATTTCGAGTCTAATGTTGAAACAATTTCAAATAAATATCTGAGTGCCAATACTGCCGAATAAAAAAAAGAGATAAAATTAAAATTCTTTCATTTAGTTTATATGAAAGACTTGATTGAAAGATAAGATGAATTATTCCTGTTTACAAAAATTATTTATTTTACGAATTCGATGCGCATTCAAAGGAGATGCAATATAAGAATTATTAAAAAGAGAAAGGAACATTTCTATTGCATCTATTTCAACAGAGAGATAAGGACGGATAAAGAAACTGAAAAACCCTTTCATTAAGTTGAAAGAAAAGGGTTGTATTATCAATCATTTTTTTAAAAAATCTGAAGCTCTTTTTGGAACTCTTTTCGTAATTGCCCCCCAAAAAGAGAGAGGCATACAATCCAGAAGGTCACGAGAGCAGCGAGCAAAGGTTGGAAGTTCATGAAATTTGTCGGAAATCAGCGAACTGGTGAAGAAAAGTGAACATCGACATTCCGAATCAGAGAGGTTTTTGAGTAAAGAAGAGAGAGTTCTCGAGAGCTAAGGCAAGCTGCGAGACCGAATGATTCATCTCGATACACTTGACGGAGAGCGTTGACTGAGGTATTGGATGCTGGACGGGAAACATTACGGCTAGAAAAAGACCTCGTCTTTCATCAACAGGACGCCGAAAAAATTGTTTGTCTTGGAATGAACTGTAATATAAATGAGATGAATGATAGTCAGTAAGAAACTAGTTTGAATCTATTACATGTGAAACAGGTTCATTAGATTTTTAAAAAATTAAGCAGGTTTAGACTTAAAAACTGTTCCAATATTCGTGGCATGACAAATGAGAACAAAGATTCAATCCTAATAGAAAGTTATTCATGCATTAAATTCAATTTTCTTCCACAGAATCGCACACAATTCTAATAATACGAAGCTAATTATGTATATATCTGAGAATAATGAGAATGATTCGATTACTGAGTTAAAGAAAAGAAGAAAATACAGCTGGCTGTGAACTCACTGTTTTTTAAATAAAATTTAAGACAATCACCTGATCAGATATCCTTCGTTTTTTATGATTGGATTCAGATTTTCCTCTGTATGTTCCATGTGCGAGTCATTGACTTGATCATAATGAATTTTTCTTTTCCACCATTGCAATTCGTCTTAGGTAGATTCCTATAGGAGGAGTAAATATTGCATGACAACAAAATAAAACTTCGCGAAAATTCTCTCTCTCTCTCTCTCACACACACACACACACACACACACACACACACACACACACACACACGCACACACACACACACACACACACACACACACACACACATAAAGCTCAATGTGTGTTAGCGCTCTACAGGCCAGATCGTTGGATCTAAGTTGTTTTAAGGTTTGAGACTCGATTCCACCAGGGAACTGCCGTGCAAGCGGGTCTCTTGGATGTTAAATCTGTCAAGCCAAACACCCTCCCGCTGTTGTAGAGAGGGGGGGGGACCAGCTCAGGTGTCGTCCTAGTTATCTGACGGTGGTTCAAAATGACGAGATCCGTCCAAAAATAGCCCTAATGCTGCTTCAAAGCGGGAAGTTAACACATTGTTCCGATTAATATATTGTATGCGAGCCACGTAACAGTACGTTTTCTGACGATGGATACTTGAGAGCTGGTCAGGTAGTGTAACAACAGGGTTTGTTTGCGGGTACAGAAACAACGGTATAGACAGGAAAACGAAGCCGAATGTTCTTGTTTGTTATTTATATGAACACTGGTTGTTATTTATATGTTCTGTTTCTTATATGTTATGGTTGTTATTTATATATTTCCATTTATATATTTGTTTCTATATCTGAATATAAAATCCGAAAAGTTGGGTTAAAAAATGCAATAATTTTCGATCTCTTGAGATTGAACTGAATAACTAAATTCTCGCGCGAAACACCCGCTCCCGGTACCATTCCGCTGCGAAATGGACCCGCATAAAATGTGTTAATATAACTAAACTAAACACAACGTACTGTTTCCTTCAGATACCTGAAATAGAAATCGAAATTACCCCCAGAGTTCACACCCCCACCCCTTTTAATCTTGTGAAAATCCCTCGAACACTGACGCATTCGTTGCTGTTCCCAGCTCGACAACCGATAACACGCTCGACCCGTTTAGCAGCAGGCGCTCTTTAGCGAGCCCACGCACTGCTGCAGCTTGTTCAGCTGCAGGAATAGCAATTTGCTTTTCAATTAGCCCCTCCGCTCTGACAGGACAATGAGGAGCTTCTGAAATGGGAGTGCGCGCGCTGAACCGTCGTCGAAAAGACTTTCGAGGGTTGGGTTAACACCTTCGGGAGAGTTGTTGCGGATTCGCAAATTTG
The DNA here is from genome assembly GCA_026543055.1 of Argiope trifasciata. NCBI lineage: Eukaryota > Metazoa > Arthropoda > Arachnida > Araneae > Araneidae > Argiope > Argiope trifasciata. The sequence continues at coordinate 1,553,330 of JAPMOQ010049361.1, forward strand.
ATTTCCGATTCCGTTTAATAGTTTTGTCTAAATGAGAATCTGTCAATCGGAAGAATTTGGCCGTCTGATTGATTGATGAGTAGGTAAAATGAAGTTTTTTTTGGTTTTGTTCTTTGTTATCTGTTGCCGTTTTCTCCCAAGGAGTCAACAAGAATATGAACTGCTTTTTTTTTTCCTCAAAAGAAATTCGAGGTCGGTTCCTTTTAGAAGATTTCAAAATGTGTGCCTCCAAAAGATTTTGGGGTCATAAGGAACGCTTTTTAATTTGCTCGTCATAATTGAGTTCCGGCAGTCGCGGTGTTTTATGTTTTGCTCCAAAAGGTCATCGCTTGCAACTTTCGAGGCATAAGGAAAAAATTGGGTGATATATAAAAGAAAAGCCTGAATAATATTAATTCTATTTTTATTATTCTGTTCTACGAACAAATATTCATTTTTATGTATTACATTTGAATATTCTTTTAGAATTGAAAATCTTGGTGTTCTTTCAGAATGGTAAGGAAAAAAACTATTTTTTTGTATCTCGTAATCCGTTCAGAATTGTAAAATTAAATTTTAGAAAATGTGATTGAAATAGTTTCTTTCAAAATTGATTATACATAGAAAATATATTTATACCAAAAAAATAATCAATATAGTTGAAAAGATAATTTTTTTGGAAACTAAGATGGTGCAAAGTGATTTGTACAATCCTATTTTCGGAATCACTTTTGCACTAAAGATGGAGTCGGGAAAATCCGGTGGCCGAGCTGCTTTGTCAGAGGAATAAGTAAGAGAAAGAAATATTTCCTAAAAATGTGATGCACAAATTTAATGCCTTATTCGTTTACAGATGCACATTAGCTTGGCCTCCAGGTTGCATGAATAATAATTTTAGATATCATACTTTGTATAACATGCGTGATAATGTAAAGTAGGATGCAATAGCAAAACAAACTTCAAAAGACTTTAAAGTATGTCTTCTAATTACTTGTCCAGAAAACTTGCCACTGACTGCAAAGTTTGCCGTTTTTTTACACATTTACACACACACTCTTTACACATTTTTAAGCAGCAGCATAGATAAATTTAACAAATGTTCTCATAATACCTTTCATTAGTAGTTTTCTCGCCTTTTTCGGAGTGGTAGTTTTAGTACCCCTACACGATCGAGATGCAACCACTGAAAAAGAAAGGCCTGCAAACATATAGCAGCTTATATATATATCCCATTGAAAAGCATTCATTAAAAACAAAATTGTATGACCCAATAAGTCATTAATATTCGAAATTGTGTTGTACATTATGTTGACTCTCGCCAAATCTCACCCTTTCAGATGACGTTTAAAATGTGGCAGCCTCTTCTAGAATTGAACCTTCTCAGTAACACAGCCGCATTGTGAACGAGACCATTGATTAACAGTTTTATGACATACGCAGAGTGGTGTACGCAAAAGTCATACAATCATTTGCCACGGGTTTTCTAAACTAAATGAATTCAAAATGGAATGCTGTCATTCATATTTTGAACAGAAATATATTACGGATGAGATTCTGCTATCACATCTGCATTCAACTCTGTATAATGGTATCATAAACAGGGCCGGCCATCTGGAGGTTGCGGTGGGTGCTATACACCCGGTCTCAGCGATTGAAGGGAACCCCCCCGTGATAAAAAATTAAAACAGTGTTCTGAAGAATAATGATGTTACACATATTAAAAGTCTACCAGCTTGTTTCCATGTGACTGGTTGAGCATCGACTGACGCCTTTATTGGACAAAGAGCTCATTTATCTATAAAAATGCAGAAAAAGCTCGTTTATGAATGAGGAAATCCTCTTCAGATTAAGAGAGAGCGGCGTGCCTGGCCCAAAGAAGTCGAGGCTGAGTTCAAACGGAGCTGCAAATTATCAGCTATCAATTTTCATCTATATCTAATGTAATATTTTTTTTCAATCCTTTGCATTACTAGTTAATAATATAATAAATGCTGAACCCTCATTCAGCAAACTAAAATGAAATAAAATATTCTCTTCGGTCAAGCATATGGGTATAATGATTAAACGCTCTTGCTGTACTAAACACTGGAAAAAAAATGGGGGAAAATCGTCATTTTCCTCGAGTAATGAATAGCAAAAACAAAATCACGCATCGTTAAATACGCATGCAAATGTTCCGTTTTTTTCCCTTCTTTTTTCTTTTTTTTTTTACTTTGCTAAAAGTTTTGGGCCCCAAATGGTTTCTTTCACCCGGGCCCCTTCATAGTTTGGTTTAGTTACATTAACGTCCCGTTTAAAGCAACACGAGGGCTATTTTGGGACGGACTTCGTCATTTTGAGACTCTGTCAGATGACGAGGACGACACCTGAACTGACACCCCCTTCTCCACACCACAGCAGGGGGAGGACGTTTGGTGTGACAGATGTAGCGTGCAAGAGACCCCGTCACACGACGGATCTTCGGTGGAATCAAGACTCGAACCTGAAACCCTCCAGTTCCGAAGCCGAGACCTTACCACCAGGCCACCGCGGCCCCGGCCCCTTCATAGAGAAAGCCGGCTCTGAATGAACCATGCTTCTAGACTTTTCGATCACTGGGTGAAACGTTAGACCGCTGGCATTTGATACCGATTCTCAAGAATGGAATCCGATGCTCTCCGTCAAGAGTTGACTTGCACGGGAACCCATTCCCGTAACACAGCCACATTGTAAACGAGAACATTCATTGACAGTTTTATGACTCGCACGCGCAGTGGTGTACGCAAAAGTCCTACAACCATTTATCACGGGTTTTCTTAACTAAATGAATGGAATGCCGTCATTCATATTTTGAACAGAAATATACTTCTGTTTCCACCTCTGAATTAACTGCTATTTACTTAGCCCTCAAATATATTGATGAACAACAGATCCATAAGTCTGATATTTATACAGATTCTCTGAGTGCTCTGCAAGCTTTAAGCTCGTCATCTTTTGATCATCCGCTTCTACAGGAAGTGAAGAACCGTCTTCTATGTGGGAAAAATATTAGAGTTTTGCTTTCCTGGATCCCTTCGCATGTGGGTATTTCTGGAAATGAAATCGCAGATACAGCAGCTAAGTCAGCGAGCGTAATCTTACCCCAAACGTCTTTCTTATAAAGATATGCGTACAATTATATTTCGTTGCGGCTATCGAGAATGGCAAAATCAATGGGACATGGTGACTAACAAAAAGCTCCATTTTATTAAACCACAATTGGCCAACTGGTCTTCAAAACTAAGTAGATGCTATGATGGGATTTTATCCCGACTACGTATTGGTCACACTCGCCTGACACATAGATTTTTACTTTTTTCCGAGCCCAACCCCCCAATGTGTGATAGTTGTGGAGTTATTTTAACAGTTCGTCACATTTTAATAGAATGCACCCGATTTATTGATCTTCGATATAACCATCTGAAATACAACCCTTTTAACTTGAATTTTTTTATTGGGTGAGACGCATCATCCAAACATTTTCTTATACATTACAGATGTGCTGATTTTACATGAAGTTTAGTCTGGTTTTAATAACTTTCACCCTTTTTTTAACATTTGACTAGTTTGAACACAACCAGTTACATTTTTTACAATGCAAAACTAATTTTATCTTAATGGAGAAATTTTATACTGTTTCGGCGCAGCATATTCTATATCAGGATCTTGGGCCAGAAATTCAAATCCAAACCTAAAATGAAGAGCAAGCTATTATGGATAAGATTCTGCTATCGTACCTGCATAGTATAATGCTATCATAAAGTACGCATTCTGAATGAACCTTGCTTCCAGACATTTCGATCACTGGGTGAAACGTTTGACCGCTGGCGTTTGATACCGATTCTCAAGAATGGAATTCGATGTTCTGTCTGTCAAGAGTTCACTCGCACGGAGTCCTAAATTTCATTACTTATCTTCGCAGAGCAAGGCTTCTCGAGAAGATGAGCCGCGAGAAATTTTCCGCACCATTTGTGCGTCATCCCTAGAGGATCGGGTATCATTCGGAAGAGATAGGCTTCGCAGATGCCTCCAGACAAAAAGATAATGGCTCTTTTTTTTTAAAGGGCTCTTTAAAAAAAAAAACTTGTGAGTTATTAGATTTTCGAAATGTGGGTTACGAAACTCAAATCTGCCGAGAATGCTATTATCGTATCAACTTGCGATGAAAAATTCGATCGCATTACCGGATGATGCATTTCTCAGGGTGCACGTGAACCCATGTGGGAAAAGAAACATGATGTCGCGAGAATTGAACCCCGAAGAACAATGCTTCAGTCTTAAAGGCTCCAGCTGAGCTCTTTCGAGTTGAGGGAAAAATTACTATTGAAGCAAAATAATTATGACAGATCTCTATAAATAAAAATGAATGTTTGTGTGTATGTCTCTTAAGCACAAGAGGACAGAGATCAATCAACCTCGTTAGCTAACAAACCATTTCGAAGATCTTCTTCATTCGAAACATATAGTTCTTAATCCTGAAATTAAATTTTTTGTTATTATTTAGCCTTTATAAGTCTCGGTTATTCCTATTTACTTCGACCTAAGTTTGATATTATATCTCTATAAATAAAAATGAATGTTTGTCTGTATGTCTCTTGTGTGCTCGCTCATCCGATTGCGATGAAACTTCGACTACTTATTACTTGCATTTACGGGAAGGTTATGGGCATAATACAATCATTAGAGTAAAAAAAAATATTTCCAGATTTATTAACCGCATCCATTAACCGCCAAATCACTCGCCAAGGAGACACAACAGATTCAGTAAGATGCTACATCCAATTTAGACGTTCATAATTCGTAATGCAATGCAAATCTTTTTCTGAGGTAACAGTTGTTTTAGAGAGTGTGGGAGAAAGTTTTAGTTTTCAAAACATTATCGTTTCAATTCTATTAAAGATTTCATGGTATAAAGATATTTTCTATGTTTAGTCCATTTTAAAACAGGATGTTTAATTAAATTTTTTAATATTAAATTTCAGAACGAATATGAGATACAATAACTAGTTTCTTTCATTACCATTCTGAAAGACCGCCAAGCATTACAATGCTAAAAGAACACACAAATCTAACACATAAAAATGCATATTTGTTTGTAGAATGGAATAATAAAAATATAATAAATACTCTTTAGATTTATCCTTTATATATTCTTCAATTTCAGTGTATGTATTCCCAATCGATAAGAAAATAAATGTCAATCCTAATGAAACCATATAACTATTTCAAATCCAACTATTTCAAAGATGTGATTAGAAACAGAAAAGCGAAAAAGTAACCTCAAAATGGCTCCATCCGCATATTGCAAGACCTTCATGAGTGAAGAGTGATGCTTTTCCTAAATTTATGGAACCGATAGCAACCATCAAAAACACAAGTAGCTACAAAAAATATTTCTAATTTACGAATAGAAAATGTTTCTCATATTTGACTCTTATTGTCTGAAATAAACGTCCACCGAACAAAACTTTTAGTTATAGAAATAATTGAAACACACAAAAATATCAATTTATACTAATATTATAAATGGCTGTTTGTGACTCCATCACGCCAGAAGTCTGAACAGAATGGGATGAAATTGAGCACAGAGACAGTCAGGAAGAGAACATAGGCTACTTTCTATTCTGGTTCCTTTTTTATTCATTCAAAACTAACTTTCGCGCCAAAAAGCGGAGGCCAAATCACGCTAAAGATGAGCAAGGCTCCTGTTTTTCTCCCCAACATAAATGAGGTTAGGCTTAGAAGAATTTCGACCGATTATTTCAAACGATTCTATTCATTTTCTAAGTGCTTGATGCATTTAAAATCAAATTTTGTGAATCCATCGATCTTTCGGATTCCTTTTGAAGTACTTTCAAACGAAAAGAAAACAGCATAAAGGAAATAAAAAAATTTCGAACAGCATTGCGTTACCCAAATTGGCGTGGGAACGTCAGACATGTGTGTTACGCCAACTGGCGTTGAAAGTTCGAGCGTGATTGCTGACAACTGTGTTTTCATTTAAATGAAAAGTTTAAAAATGATGTGTATAATACTGTTGTAGCTATCTCGATTTATAAATAAAATGGCTTTGACCGGACTTGATGTGCTGTTTTGTTTTATTTTGGGTGTAAAATGTAAATAAATCCTTTTTACGCTAGTTGTGTGTTTTTGATGTGAAATTATTTTGCTATGACATATATTTTTCGTCTATACTTATACTTTTAAATGTATCATTTTTAGGTTAGGTTTAATTTTTTTTATTTGTCATTATCTGCTAGTTTTTCATACACATACATCAAACTTTCCACGCGAACAGAGTCGCGGGCAATAGCTAGAACCAAAATAAAATAAAAACGAAAATATGAAGAACATAAAAACGAATTATGATGTTGGATCTTATCCAGCATTCCATCAGCCAAGACGTCTAAAAGAACATTCTAAAAAAGGTACGAAGTTCTGAGTTCACGAAAATTTTTCACCGGTGGCTCTGTTCTACAGTTTATTTTTAATCCTTCATTCGATGGCATCAAGTGGAGGGGGATTCCTTTCGCAAATCGGTTGGGATGTGACAGCTAATCTGGGAAAGCGAACGAGTCGCAAATTCGTTCTTTGAGATGCTCGGCGTTATCCAAAGAAAACGGTTCATTTGACCCTACCACCCTTTATCTCGGAAGTGCACCTTTTTTTGACTTTTTTTTAAAATCGTCTGCAACCGTGACTGGGCCCTGGGGCCAGAGGATACGGTCCGTGGTTCCTCGTCTCTGGGCCCCGAAGGAAAATGGAATAAAAGAAATTTTTGAGCTTCCATTTTCTGTTTCCAACCTTCTGACAGCTATTTGCGTCTCTTAATAGATTTAGCTGTGTTAGTGGGTGAAAATATCGAGCCTATTTTTCATTTTAATCCCCGAATCATTCGAACGATGAAGTCGGAGGAGATAATAAGAATGCAGATTCAAATCTACGCACACAAATGCGTCTTTGTTTCTTACTTCTGTGAACGGAATGGAATTTTTTTTAGAAAAGAAGAGAGATTGTCAGCAGTTGACGCTCAAACTGATTTAAGGTAACCGACTACGTTCGAAGGAAGAATTTTGAAAAATTCAATTTTTAAAAAACTGTTTTTGGTTTTTAGATTATTATCAATTATAAACACTATAAATACAAAAACATTGAAAATATAATATATTTTGAGAAATGGGAAATGTGTTGTAAATTTTAATGAAATGGAACCCAAACGGTTCACACTCCGCACAAAATGGTCATGCAGCCATCCTATTTTTCTTTCTACGGAAGTTACAGAATGCAATGATGAATGAAATGGACCGAAATCTTGACATGCAAAGAAGTGATGGGTAAAAATATACGTATATATGTATTTTTTCCATCAATTGTCAATTTAATTTTTCTAAAAACACCTATAAATGAAAAACTATTTCACCAAGAATGAAACTTTTGCTTCATTTCATTGCCATTATCATTTAAAACACGCTCTGCAATTTCTACGTAAATACCTCAATTAGGTTTTGGGATATCATGTTAATGGTGGATAATTTTATGGAAATTAAAATGAAGACTAATTTTTGCTGAAAAATATATTTTGCTTAAAATTACTCTGTATAATAGGTAAGACCTTACTTTTCTAAACAAAAACAAACCGTTTTTGAAAGAGAAATGTCTGAATGACAAGATATAACACTTTTTTTAAAAAAAATCGTCAATAGGGTCGAATACAGTGTTTTCATCATAGTCGGATACCTTTTAAGACTGAATTCAATGACAAGTGGCGAGTTAAAACACCGATTTAAAAAAAAAAAATCCAATTGCTTATTTAAGTCATTGATTATTGTTGTAAACATAATAAAATCTTAAAATTCATTTTTTTCCCCCCTCAATATTTTTCCTTATGCATCACACACATCACGTGCAGCGGATGAAATTGAGTAAACCGATAAATCAGTTCGTCGGTAAATCTATACTTATAATAGATCTCAATGTGTGTGTGTTGGCGCTCTACAGGCCAGACCGGTGGACCAACAACTACCAAATTTGGAACATGTATATCTTGGAGGTTGGGAACCTCGGAGCCGTTTTTTGAATTTTTAATTACAATAGGAATCAATTAAAAATTAAACGTAATTTCCACATTTTTTGGCCATAACTTTCGAAAATTTTGTAGCACAAGCATATTGTTGTTTCCAATGGCATTTGTCATTATCAAGGCCACTTATTTCTGTCAGTGATTTTAAGCCTAGATGAGCGGTCCTTGTTTTTCAGTAGCGCCAGCTAAGGTCAAGATTACTTAGCTACTTCATGCTTCACATTCGCTTGCACAACCTTTTTTTTACAGAGAGATACATGCGCACTACTCACAAACAGAACAACAACTATGCCCGAACCGGGACTCGAACGCGGGACGCTCAGAACACACGCTACCCCTAAGCCAGGATCCAATGACATTAAAAGCATCGAGTTATAGATGAATGTAAAGCATAATGTCATCAATAACAAGTTGTATAATATTTTAAAATTCAATTTCTATTTAGGTCAATAGATTTTTTTTATTTTAGTTGCTTTTTATGAGGCAATTATCAAAAAAATTACTAAGTATTAAAAAATAATTAAATTTAATGAATGAATTATTATTTGGAAAAACTGTATTCACATCAAGCATCGTCTATACCTTGATACAAGTTTTATATTTTTCTTTTATATTACGTATTAAAATTTTTAACTTGTTGACCATTTGGCGACTCTATTTAAAGTCATTAAATTTAATGAATGAATGAATATTTGAAAAAAGTTTTTATTAACATCGAGTGACATCCACCACAAGTTTTTAAAAAGGTATTTGAACTCGAGTGAATAAATAGGAAGTATTTTATTAAGGATTCAACATTTGAGCAAGATATATAAATAAATATATTAAGAGAGAGTGTGAACGAATGTAAAAATCTCTTTTATACCACAAAAATATTCGATAAGTCCATTTAAAGTAGATCTTCAAGATTTTTTTTTTTAGAAACACATTACATTATTTTCGAAGCAAGTAAAATGTGAAATAGAAGAAATGACTTCCGATTTCATTGATTCGAAAACAAATCAAAAAGAAATTTTAAAATAGCATTCATTTTGACTACAAAATATTGTATAAAGAGAATTCATGAATAAGTATTTGATTGTCGATTTGAGAGGCAAAACAAAAAGAAAGCAATGAAATATGATTAGTTTATAGACGTAAGTACCATCCCCAAATGAAGATGCTGAGCTCACTCTGCCGCTCAATATTGTCATGTCGACAGAACTCACACAGGAAGTAGAGTGAAATCCATTTTTTTAGCTCCACTCTGAACTGAGAGCTCATCGGCTTTTATGCAAGTAGGGAAAATTCCAGAATAGAGATGCATAATCCACGGTTTTTTCAATAACAAATAATTTTGCTA
>JAPMOQ010049361.1:1582748-1600810 GCA_026543055.1 Argiope trifasciata
TAGCAAAATTATTTGTTATTGAAAAAACCGTGGATTATGCATCTCTAGACATTGCAAGACGTGATATCAAATTTCATTGTTCGAATACGCCACCTCATTGTTTCAAACGGTGAACATTTTGAAAAATTTGTATTTTGATTGCAAAGACCGCATCACTTTTTGTTTTTTTTAAGACTCCTTTCAGAAAAAGTTTTCAGCCCAGAGTGCCATCTGTTAACGATTTTTGTATCTAAATTTTCTAAACTTTTGTACACTATTTTTATAGTTTCGCTAATAAACGTACAGTTTACCACATTATTCTATCGATCTTTTTTGTGGAGATATTTAATTTTGAAATCAGGGCGTATTCGCTGATCACCCTGTCCCTTTATATACTGGATAAAAAAATGGGATTTAAAACGTGTAAAATAATATGTTTTTACAAGAATATTATTTATTATAACACGTGATTTGAGAAGAAAATGCATGTTCCAACGCATTTACTTTTCTCAGAGATAAAATATTTTGAAAAACATCCATACGAAATTTATATATATTATGTCTGCAGAAAAATATCTGAAGTAATTATGCATTATGTTAAATGTATTTACTGATTTTCAAGCTAATACATGCTTTAGAAAATTTGGTTCGCTTGTAAAGAAAATGTGGTCACGTACATCGCACCTCCCCAGTTACGTCTTGAATTTTCACCTCCCCAGTTAAGAGTTAAAATAAAGAGTGAATAGAATATTTTTTAAAAACTTGCAACCTTTTGTAATGTTGCTTCGCTTTATTATTAATAAGTAAAAATTTCAGTTAAATATTTTTTTTAACTGCGGTCTGAATGATTTAAGCAAAATATTTTTGCGATCATGTCCACAAACTAAATTTCGACTTTGAAAGACACACGACTATTTGAGAAAGTTTTCTGTTCAATGTGTTGTGCATTTCCCACATTTTCTATCGACATCTTTAATACATTCAACTCTATAACAAGAAATGTCAAACATATTTAAAAATGAATGCACTTAAAAGTACGCTCGTACTGAAACGCACTCAACATAGAGGAACGAACTAAATCTTAATATCAATGAAGGGGAAGAAAAATCAAGGCTTAAAATATGAGTGACAATAATTAAAACGATGAGTTTCACTTCAAGAATGGGATTTATTGGTCTAAAACAGGCTTAAAATATTTTCAACTAAATTAAAAGATGGCATTAGAATTTGCCTTTGTATATATTTATATTGCTGTAAGAGCATAAACAATTTACTTCATTTTTAATTAACTAAAATTCTAATTAATTTTTGTTTAAAAAAAAGAAAAGAAAGACCGAAACTTTTCCGAGATGCACATTCTCTCTCTCTAATGAATATAATGTCCAAATGAAGGCGCCTCGAAGTCAAACGCTCTGTTTACCATATCTCTCGTTATACATGGTCATAGGCATAAAGTATAAAAGATATTTTCAGATCTATCTACCGCATCTGTTCACCACGGATTAACTGCCAAATAACTCGCCAAGGAGACACAACAGACTCGGTAAAGATGCTTCATTCAAGATAGACGTTCATATTTCGGAGCTTTTGTAGGTAAATGTAAAATAACTTCTCTGAAATAATAGTTTGATTAGAGAGTGTTAGGGGAACCAGTCCTATAGGTTTGAAATTTTAATTAAGCATTTAATAAAATGTTAGTGTTTTTTGAAGTCACTTTCGAAAATATGATAGTACAAATAATGTTGCACCATCTTAGTTTTCAAAAAATTATCTTTTCAAATGGATTAAAGAATTTTATGGTATAAACATATTTCCTATGTTTAATCATTTTTGAAAGAAAATATTTTAATCACATTTTATAACATTAAACGAGAATTCTGAATGAATATGAAACGAAATCTCGAGACACAATAAATAGTTTCTTTCCTTACCAATCTGAAAAAACACCAAGCTTTACAATAATAACAGAATACACAAATATAATATATAAAAATGCATGTTTGTTTGTAGAATAGAATAATAAAAATTGAATAAATACCATTTATTCATCTCCTTTATATATCCTTCAAATTCAATCTTTGTATCCACTGTCAATAAGAAAACAGATATTATTCTTAATTAAACAAAATAACTATTTCAAATGATGTTCTCAGGATTATTTCTTCTGCGGCAGCAATGCGCCGGAAACCAGCAGTTTATTTATATAAATATTATTAATATCAATTAAGCACAATATTAATATGAAAGATATTCTATTAATTCATTTATATTTAAGTTATCTATTATTATCATCTAAAAATATCAAATTATACATATGGTTATTGATTTAAATTTATTACAGATACACGGACCAAAATCTGAGCCCTTTTTTTACTTGAAATTTTTTTGAAAATTCTTCACGAACAGGTTTTCAATTATCCAGTGTTTAAAAATAATCAGATTAATTGAAAAATATAACTTTAAGTTGAAGGAAGTTTTTCCCAGGTCTTCAATAGATAGCGCCACGATACAGGAAGTGGGAAACTACCAGGTTAGGTTGTATTTTCGGGACCTTGCAGCAGCATCGTCTAGAATGGACTGAAGAGCATTCTGTTAAACATTTGGGCTATAAAACAGGGATCTTGTGTAGAAACAATACAATTGTTATTTATGGAATCATTTTTATGGGAAGGAGATGGTCGCAGTTATTGATTAAGCATTTGACATCTGAGTGTAAGTATTATGAGTGTCTAACAGTAGGGTAATGTAAAGTCGAGTATAATTGTATAGAGATCATCAACAAAACATCTTTACAAAAAAATATATCCTTTCAATGCCACGAAGTAAATAGCGAAACATGTTGTTATTGCCTCATGACAGATTGCAGCGGGTTCGTTTTCGTATGGTATAGGATACAAGAAGTGGGAATCAGAAAAAATCAATGAAAAAAAATCAGAAAAAAACAATGGCGACGTTTATTTAATGCGAAGGCACTAGCACCAAGATGACGATCCGTCAAACTGGCATTCCTTTCGGGGTAGTCAATAGTTGTCTTTCTCCCCATCTGCACTCTCTCCAACAGTTGGAATGTGACTGTCCATCTTTGACATCCTATCCCCCAAGGTTTTGAGATAACCTGGTACCATCAGTGTTGTACTTACATCTTTATTTACAATCTTCAGATCTTTCCTTCACTCTGAGATCTCCCTACAGTCCATTGAATAGTGGTAAACCGAACCCATTTCTCCACAAATGCATTCATTTTCCTGCCTTCTTCCAAATCTTTGGAAATAGGCAGGAAATCTCCATGTCCAGATATCATTTGGATTATACGTGGCTATGCATACTGTTCGCGAAATTAATACCCAACCCCAACACAAATATTCTGTGCTAAAATCAAATTTAACGATGTCGTGTTAACACGGATGGCTGATGCAGTAATTTCTGAGGGTAAGAACCCCTGAGCATACGTAGGTAGAAGTCTGACTTCTTACTCAAATGATGACACACATACATTCGATTGCACAACTCCTTTTTACGAGGGGAGGCTCATTCGCACATCTCACAAGGGAAGAGCAAGCACCCGGGACGCCCAGATCACTGGGAAGACGCGTTACCCCTAAGCCAGGCCACAGGCATCCAATTTAATGATTAAACTGATTATATAGAAATAATATTGAATAAAAAAGTATAAAACCCATATTAACACATTGTATGCGTGCTAGTACGTTTCCTGACGATTGGTTTTTGAGCGCGGGCCTCGTACGAGTACGGGTGAGTGTCGCAACGTGGTTTGTTGGTGGGTACAGAAATAACGGTATGCACAGGAAGCCGAATGTTCTTGTCTACTACATAGATTCTGGAAAAATGGAGACCAATAAAAACGAGTTTTGATTTCGGTCGATCCAGAACCACAAACAGGGAATATTGATCAATTTAGAGTTAAAATTCACTTTTTATTGATCCTTGCGAAAAGGAGTGAATTTTGCCTCTTCATAGAGGAAAAGGCTTTGAACGTTGTGAAACATGATTAGTTTTATGATTGCTCTTTTCATTTTTTGATAATGTAAAAATATTTATATATAACATCATTCGAAAAAATGAAAACTATATACTGCTATTTCTATTTGATTTTTCCTATTTACGATACCATTTATAGATGTATCCAGTAAAAAAAATTTTTTTTTTGTTTACAAAATCTTCTGGTTGCTATTTCTATATTTCAATATAAAATATGAAAAGTGGGTTAAAAAGATTAGCTCATTTTCGATTCCTTGAGATGTAACTGAATAACTAAATGTACGCGCAAAACGCCCGCTCCCGGTACCATTCCGCTGCGAAATGTACTAGCACACAATGTGTTAATGGTAAAGTTAAGAACTGCATCGATATGGGTCAATTTTAGCCTTTGCTGGTAAAAAAATTCCAAACTATCTTTAGGAAAAAAATTAGCACTGTGGTTAACTGCAACGCAGCAATTGCAGAATAAGAGAGGCTGATGAGTTCCTTTTAAGGTGTTTAATTACGTACAATGCTATTTTGAAAGGTTAAATTATTATGATCACCATCCCGAAACAATGTCGGACCCCACATTTAGCCCTCAATACTGCATATGGATTCTTCCTGGAATGGACTTATTGAGATGTTGATAGGTGGAACCCTATCTCATGAACTGCATTTACCGACTGCCTTAAAGTAAATTTATCAAGATTAAAATTAAATTATCGTTGCTTCTCTAGATACGGCAGTTATTTACGTGATAGTGAAGGTTGTTTCCTTAATGAAATAACTTGAAGACACAGGTTGTCTTTTCTGGAGTTTATTCGATAACATAACAAAGGCACACCGATAATCCATAGTATAGAAAACTGCACCGTGGTTTATTTCGGAAGAGCCAAGATCACACTCCGAGGGTCAAGTTCGCTTCTGCTGAAAAAAATATATACAAAAAAGCAGGAACAATGAGACCACGGGATGTTTACATGATTGGCGGCTGGCTATGCCCAGGAAGATCACATGTTTCTCAGCATTTTTAACGTACAGTTATCAATTCCCTTCATCAAGAAAGGGCCTATGATGCAAAGCAATAAATGCACGTCATACTGAATCGACTGTTAGAGTCAAAATCTCTAAAAATTATTCGAATCGGAAAAAAAAATCCAATTGATGCATCCTTTGTCCTTATTTATAGCCCATCCTCTAGTGATGGCAATATGAAGTTATGGCAGATCTACGCGTCAGGGTCAAATGGTCATTCAGCACATATATGTATATGCACAAATGGAACCACCACTACAGGAGCTCATAAACTGTCGAATTTCCACATAGAACCCGAATTGTATAACTGTGCTCAAAATCCAACTCCCCATTTCGCCTTTCCATCGTTTAACCCATATATTTCCAAACATTTTTGAACTGGTGCCCCCTTTTCCAGTGAATATTTCAATATGGGCCCCCCTCCCACTCCAGAGAAATAAGAGCGTACATAATGCATGGGGAAAACAAAAATTACTAATAGATAGAAAATTGTCGGAGTTGAAACGCTACTAAATTTCATTTAAAAAAGTTTTAGCTTACCTGTTATGAGGAAAGGCAGGGATTTTGAGGATACGAATTAATTCATAATAAACTATTGCTTTCTAAATAAGTAAATCGACAGTTCAGAGAACAAAGCGCATACTTAATTAGATTAAAAAGTATTTTGATAAAAATTTAGACAACGGATTTCGAAGTCTTTTTTGTCTGTATTTGGTTAATCTTTCCACTCCCCTCCGAGCCACATCAACGCCCCCTTATTTTCTTTTTATCTTTTGCCGCTCTCCTGGAAACCTCAAGCGCTCACATTGCGAACCTATGGTTTAACCTTTCCTGTATCAATAAGCAGTGAGGTCATACTCGTATTCTTTTTGTGTTATATCAACCAATAAGCATACCTTCATTAAAAAAAATATGTCCTTTACTTCTAGTGATAAATGAAAATTTTCTTATTGTGGTGTAGTTTCTAATGTAGGGAAAAGCTAGAGCTCCAAATCATTTTTTAAACTTCTACAATAGTATCATACACTAAAACAATAGAAATAAATTCAATTTTATATTTATATATACTAATTTCATAGCTAAATTATTTCATCTAACAATTAAAAATTCCACTTCACTTTGTTTTTAGATATTAAAATATTGTGAGTTTTTTTTTCTTTCTTTTGCATACATTTTAAACATCTATTTGTGTGCGTATATATATGCATGAATTCAAAACTCATTTGCATTTAAACTAATCTTGATGCGTTAAAATATATATATATTTGTCATATTTTTAAAGGATAATGCATCAGTTGAAGAACATCCCAAAAGAATATTTAATCACATGATTAAAATAGCTTCTTTGATAAAACAACCCAAAACTGCCTTAAAGTTACCTTTTTAATTCCTGCTTTGATTTTTTTTAAATGTCAATATTTTTTCTGATAATGAAGATTTTTTTTTTCATTTATTGACATTACACATTTTTGTAAACAAAAATATTTTTAAAAATGAAATGCAGAAGTCATTTCTTCCAAGTTGGATTCATTCAATAATCTGTACATCTTGACTGAATATTATCTTGAAAAAAACTAACTGTTCAATCCTAGAAAAGAAAAATAACATTTTACCAATATTGAAATTCAATTTAAATCTTCTCATTCTTGAAACGAACAAAGTAATAAGAAATAAATTACCTGATGGCATTTGAGATTGAGGTCAAATTTGTAATTAATCAATATTTAATTATTTCAAAATTTTCCAAAATAGCAATTTATTAAATCTGAAGATTAATTCAGCTTATCTCGAGAATCTATCACAAAATGAGCCTAGACTACAACATGCATGCTGTATATTTTTTTGTGTTTCAATGGCACAGTGATTATTCTTTTCTAAAACATCTACTTAACCATTACTAGAATTTATTAGATATATATTCAATGCATGATTTGGTATTAATTGATAAATACTAAATCAATAAAAGGCTTTGCATATATTTATACTGTTATTGCGATCATTGTTTTTTAAATAATGTAAAATAAATTCTTAAGAAAATATTTTAATACAGTTAAACATATTTAATTTATTCTCTTGTAGTGTTATAACATAAATGAAACCTGAAAGTAAGAAAGAAAAACTGATAATTTATGTTTCAAGCATTTCTTATATTTTTTAAAAACCATGTGAACATTAATTGCTACAGCTGAATGTTGAAATAAATTTCTTTTGATTTAAATATCTATATAGTTCTGAGACATGCATGACACATATTTAGATTGCTTTGTGTTTTAAAATTGAAATTCTAATATTCAAATTTATACTAGCTGCCAAGTCACATAAAAAAAAAATGGAAATTAATGAAATCTTACTACTAAGCTTGTAATAATTTAGATCACATAACTAATTTTCTTAATGCTTTTCAAGTAACACTAATTTCAATTAATATATTTATGCCCCTCTAATATATGCATTTTTTTTTTTTTTTACTAAAAATGGAAAAGGTACACAGTAATTTACCTTAATATAAAATTCAAAATTAATTTTTTAATATTTTTTTAAAAATAAGAAATCTCTAAATAGCATATGCCAAAAAAGTTTCCACATGTAAACAAGCAATAAATATACAACAGAATTTGACAAATGAATTAAATGAATAATTTACAGAATATCAGCAAAAAAATTACAACTAAGTCAAGAAAAAAACTTTTGTTTCCACCAAACAAACAAATTTAAATACAATTTTTCAAAATAATGTACAACAATAAAAGGTGTTATTTATGTAAAACTTTACAAAGAATTCATCAAAAAAAAGTATATAAATATGAGCAGAATTTATGCAAATTGTTCTTTAAACATTTGTACATAAGCTTTTATATTATAATATGATTAAACCACTAAGCATTTACAGATAGTAAATAAGTAACTGAAATAACAATCTTAAACTATTGAGTACTAACTTTAAACTCATAACTTTAACATTCAATAGGATTTTTTAAGTACCATTATTTTCATTCAAAAATCTGAAAACCATAAAACGTTTTTCTATTTGGATACCTCATAATTTGAAAGTCTATTCTCCTTAAAACAGACATGACTTAAACAAGATTTATTAATATAAGTACTGACAGTATACAGCTATGTCTAATTGTAATAATGTTAAGCTAAAGTATTGATCATAAATATATTAAAGAAAATTTTATTATAAAAAGAATACAGAAAGATGAATCAATTTTAAAACAAATCAGACAAAATTGGAAAATAAATAGTAATAGCAAAATTAAAAAGCTACTATGTACGATCTGCCTTTATTTATCCAAGGAGAAATTTTACTTAATAGAAAAACATAAAAAAATCATTTATTTAAAAGAAAGTTAGAAATTTCTGCATTCATATTAATTAAAGAAACATTAAAAAAATACAATATAATTTCAATGCAAATATGCTAATTTTTAAAATAAAATGATGTAAAATATTTCATTGAAAAAATTCTATTTAGGATGTGAATGTAACTACAATCAGTAATAGCTTTTATTTCCTAAAAAATTTAGCTTAAATAAATCGATTCTTGGAATTATTTAAGCACAATTACAGTTCAAGTTGAAATAACTAAACATGAAATACTATTTTTCACTGGTAAAACAATTTCTTTAATACATAATTTTTTTAGCTATTTCATATTGCAACATTCATTTACATTATAAAGTTTGCATTCCTAATGATATACATAAAGAAACAGACGTGAAAATTATTTGAAGATTCTAATTACAGGAAGATATAATCTCTCAGAAATTTATGAAACAAAAAAAGGGTAACTGTAATTAATGAAGATGTGGCACATACTCCATTTCATTTTTCTTAGAACTTTTGACCTTCTGAATTCAGATGAATGCTCCAGAACAAGGATACATCTTTTTATTTACAAGACGATATCTTGGTTGCATGTTGCAGAAAATTTTCAAGTGAAACACAGATAAGCAAAGAAAAATTTTATGCTAAAAAATAATTCACTAATACAAAATATATTCATCTAAGAAATTAATATCGATTCTAAATGAAAAGTTTTAGTAACATCCAAATTTTCATGAATTAAAACGTCTATAAACTGATGAAATAAAATCTTCAGTAGATATTAAATATAATATCTATAGATGCTTACAAAAGTTTAGAATTAACTCATTATTCAATTACAATACTTCATATTTTTATAAAAACAAATAGGAATATGAGATGAATGAAAAAAAATTCATCAAAGAAAAATAAATAAATTTCAAAAAGTGAACAAAACTACTTTAATTAATGATGGAAACTATAAAATTGAAATAGAAGGCAGTATATTATGAGAACATTTAATTAATTAATATCACCTGACATAAAAAATGAAGCATAGATTAAAATAATATTAAAAAAGTATTTCAATGAAGTCTACGAATAATATTTATAATTCTTGATAACACAATATTAATCTCAATTCCTGATTTTTTGAAAATTTCCTTTTGTTTGTTTTTATGTTATGTTTAGACTTATAAATTGGAAGTGAAATTCTTTAATAATTGAAAAAAAAATACATATATCCTCAATATACATGGGAAATTTTTAAAAAGCAATTAAATATTGCAAATAAAAGCTCAATTGTATTATAATGTTTTAAAAAGTACCATTCTTTTTGTTTAATCATGACCAAAATATAATTTTTGTCATATATTTTTAATGTTACGAAGTAAAAAAAAATTTTTTTTTTACAAAATATACATAGGTTAATTAAAGTTTTTCCAAGTCTAAAGAAGTTTGACTACAACTGTGAATGAGAAAAAAGAATTTTTTGTCATAATAATTTTCATAATATAAATCCAGATACTGTTTCAAAAAGTATTTTAAAAAATCAATTGCTGAACATAAAAATAAATAATTATATTAAAAACTTTAGACACATATACAATTTTTGTAGAGTAATTGATCATTATACAATAATAATAGCTGATTTTTCTATTAAAACAGTAACAGCTAACTTGCATACCAAATGTAACAAAGTATTTTTAATTATAAAGGCATTTTAAACAAAAGTAAACAAACATGTAACCAACATCAATTTCCTTTTTTTTTTAATTTTTTATTCCCATTCAGAATTTATTTCCCATCAAATTCTATATTAGACATCAATTACAGATGTGTTGATTGGAATATACTCACTAGATAAACTAATGCACACAAGATGATAAAAATATGTATCTTCAGGAGCAACACATACAGATAACATTAGAGTATTTAGCTAATTCAGAATATTTTTGACTTGTTTTATTCAAAATTTATGTCATTTAAAATAAAACTTCCAAGTACAAATATATTTTTAATACATTTAAAAAAAACTGCAACATTTTAACACTACAACAGATGAAATACATCATGAATTCAAAAACACTCTATATCAGAATCAGCCGATATTTATATTATAAGCAAAAAACGCCAATATGGTAAACAAAAACTGACCTTTTTTGCTTAAAATTTAATTACATTAGTTAAATACTATTCATATATTAACTCACTTAAAGAAAGTTTGAAATTTTTTTTACATTTACTTCTAAAATTTTGAAGATTTTTACTGATTATCAATAGGACTTTTACTTTTGCAATAACAAGATTTTCAATTTTTCTTAGTACTGTAAAATAATTTAAATTGCAAGACTCTAATGTTTTACTATTTTCATTTGATAATATAACATATTCCCAGCAAATATAACATTAAATACAATAGAATGCATTAAAAAAATTCACAATCAAAATATAAGAAATGTATACAAATTAATAACATAAAGGTCCTATAGAATTAAGTCTGTAAAGGGTAAAAACTTTTAATTATCACACAAAATTTTAGTCAAATTTTGATAAATAAATAATGAAAAATAAGACAAAAATTTCTTGCTGCATATTACAAAACAGAAAATATAAATGTACTTAGATAAGGTTGAAACAATAAAGAAAATAAAATGCATTACAAAGACTGCTTAAAATTATTTCAGCAGAATAATGATTAATAAATTATAGCTTTTACTTCACAAATGAACTATGTTGACTAATATTAAATATTATTTTAATAATATAAAATCTTTCAATCACAGTAGTTAAAATAAATAATGATCAGCTGAAGAATAGTTGGGGCAACAAATATTCTTTCAAAAATATTCAACATTAAAATTATTAGCACATTACAGAAAAATATTTAAGATTTGAAAATTCCATTTTCTATCATCAGTTAGTGCTACCAAATGAAATAAGAGTAGACAAAAACAGGCTTCCAAAAGACTGAAAAACAAAACAACAGCAAAACAGAAATCAAGACAAAACTGAAACTGAATATATATTTCAATGAGCAATTTCAGGGTGGGTGGGGGGAATAAAGCAAAAAGTGTGATGGAAATACAGTATTAAAGTAAAGGCTGTAATATCAAAACTATACAAAAGATTATGTATGTTTTCATACATAAACAAATTTAATATGTCACTACAAAATGTATTGTTTTTACTGACAAAATGAGTTCAGATAATTATATTCTAATTCTAAAGTAAATCAACAACAAAATATTGAATATAACTTTTAAATTGATTGATACCGTAATATTTATAATATATTTTATTGCTTAAAAAATAATGAGAAAAGGCTGTTTCAATTATTAATTTTTAAAATACAATAATAATAAGCATTAGTATGGGTGAGGAAAATATGAAAAATACCAGCATAGTTTTCAAAAATTTATTGTTTTCTGTTATTGAATAACGCAAAGGTTAGAAATGTCCAGAAAGCTCTAAAAAATTTTTTCATAAATAAAATATTTTTATAAACATTTAAACTATGAGCCATTGAAGTTTTTTTTTCAATAGGGGGAGGGGGGGGAACATTGGTTTTTTAATTGAAAGTCATACTGAAATTATAAAACATTAATCTTAATGGGATCATCAGAATGAAGCAATATGATTATTTAAATGACAAAGTTTTTTTTAAATGCATGTTTCACTTATCAAAATTCATTTCCTCAATAAAATATTTTTAAAAATTGTTAAAAACAAATGACCATTATATTTGCACAAATTCTCAATATCAAAAACTCATTAATTCCATTTATAATATACATGACAAATTTGAATGAACTGGAGCACAACTGATGAATTTATGTAATAATAAAAACAATATTTCAAAATTATTATAGCAAAGAGATAAGCTAATGCCAACTTAAAGAAGAATTCACCTCATAATTAATTATTACATTATGTTTGATAATAGTAAAACATAAAAGCAAATTAAACTTATTATTCTCCTTTTAAAAAATATATATATTCAAACATAAACTTGGGTATATTTAAAAGGAAAAAAAAATGTTTATGTTTTTATAAACAAAGTATTGTTTTTGAAAGAAGAGAACTTCATACTTCAAGAAGAAAAACTTACCAATAATAATTTTTTTTCCAACAAAGAGATTACATAATTTACTGGCGTGATTCAGTTTTAGTATCTCAAATGTAAAATATTGTTGAAATGTATCTAAATGCAATTAAAAGTTAACATAACTTAATATTTTTATAAAATTTTACTAAATAAGTTATATATTAAAATGAGCCAAAAGTTGTTATTAGGAAAATGAAATAAATAACATTAAAACAAAATATTTTCAACAAATCGTGAATAAGGAAATACATAAATTTTCATTTACTTTTAATGCAATACATAAGATACTTAAAAAACGCATCTCTAAGTGAAATGGCATAATAAATGAATAATGATTCTGTGCTCGCTATAATTTTTATGATTGCTGCAACTGGGGTCGAGGATTGTTCTGTAAAGCAAGGCTAAGGAATGCTAAATGGCCTTTAGGACATTTATTAGCATAATGTCCTTTCTCGCCACATTTGAAACATGTCACTTGCTCAATTGGTCTGTATCCAGATTTCAGACCATCTTGTATTTGTATATTTACAAGTTGTGCAGTTGTATTTGGAGCAGCTGCTCTACTGCCTTGTTCTTCTCGTACTTCTGGCGGCAAGTTTGGACAAGAAATTGCCTTATGACCTGGCTCTGAGCAATAATGACAAGTAATAGTATTCTTTTTAGGTTGTTGGCCTGGATCTTGTATGGGTAAATCAAATTTTGGATGCATAAATTTACAATTAGGGCCATCTATACAAAAACCGCACATATAATTAGGACAAATCACTCTTCTAGTATGTCTGTGCCTACAATTAGGACCATGCCTACAGAACCCTCGATCATACCAAGGACAGTCTTTGATCTTTGCCTCTGGATCAATATGCAGAAAAGGACATTCTTTATTACTACAGGCATTAAATCTAGAATAAAAATAACATTCAGGCATTTTGCTCATATCATACTCATGCAAAAATTCACATTGATCACCCTTTTTACAAAGACCCCGAAGCCAATGTTTACAGACAACGGTTCTATCACCTTTTACATGTCTAAAAGGACAAGATGAACCTTTACTACAGAGACCTCTAAGATAAAAATCGCATATAGAGGCCCCCGATTTATCCATGCCGGGAAAAGGTAAAGGTAAAGCTCCTAATTGTTGTTCTAATGCGAGTTCGATATCAAACCTTAAATTCCCCGAATAGGCGACGATATCCTCCATGTTTATTTTATTTTATTAACCAAATAAAACAAATAAAATATTACAAATTAACTTTGAATTCTCATTTCACACTAACATCATCTGCAAACCAATCAAAATCCAAAAGTTTTTGCACTTCACTACAATTCATAATAACTCTAAAATCAGTGATGTCATACCAGTATTTGAAATGAAAATTTATTTAGGATACTAAACAGGCAAAAATTTCACTTTAAAATATGAACTTAAGAAATATTTGATGATGGGTTTTTTTTTTTTACTTTTTCTGAAGTTAAAAGCAGATTGGTTAATAATTTTGAATGGAAAACAGAACATAAGGTTAATTTTTTTTAATATGAGAGTGGCAACAAATTGAAAAAAATTATTTTCTTGATGAAGTTTCGGCATTGTTTTTTGTTGACGTGAACATCGCTGAACTTGATTTAGAAATTGTTATGTTTCCGAGATAGTTGTAAAATTTTAGTATTGAGCTGAGTATAAATTTTTTGAAAAAATCTTCGTTTACATCAATTAGAAAAAAATTAAAATATGGCAGTAAGTTTCATCTGAATACCGGAAAGATTATTTTTGTTCGGTATCATTTAGTAAATTCGTTGCAGTAATTTGCTTTTAGTTCCCTGCATGCAATAATTTATATTTAAACTCAAACTTATTTTATGTAAGAGTAACATATTAAGCTGTGTTAAAATAATTGTAGCGTATTAAAATTCCATCTTTGAATGAATAAATAAATTATGCTAAAGCATTAAAAGTATATTCTTCTTTTAAAAATATTATGGTATGGTAAAAAACACATTTATTAGATGGTTCAATATCTGTTCATCTGCATTTAGATCTGGTTCTGTGTGATAGTGAAATTATTTCTGTCTTGATTTGATAGGTGCGCATCCATTATAACTAATTCTCCTATTTGGTGCATATCTGATTTTAAAAATTTGCCTTTAGCTGAGTTCAATAAAATTCAATTTAATTATTATTTTAACATTTTATTTAAAAAAAGAAAAGGTCAAAATCATAGTCTCGGAGATACACCTAATATAAATATAAATTAGCTTTTATATTTCTTATGGTGTAAGACAATTTATTCACCATATGTTGCTTTTATTTCATGTGTGTGTTATATAATACTGTATTGCTTTATCTGATAATTATAATATTCAAAAAATGTATATGAAGCAGAATATAACCATGTATTAATTTTTTTAATTGAAATTCAGTAACTCTAGTTTTTTGTGATATTATATAAATTTTTTCCTCTGGCATTTAGAAAACTGCACTGTGTACTACAGAGTTAATATGCGATAGTAATTCTATCAGTTTTAAAACTAAAAAATTATTTTAGTATAAATATTGGAAATTTCTTTTTATGCCTTCTCTCATTCATATATCTATTGCAGTGAGAGAAGTTATAGTTAGACTCTGAGGAGTTATTTTGATTTAAAGTTGTAAGTTAACTAACAAGTAGGTGTTATTGTTGAATTTTTAGAAGGTTTAAAATAAAGCAGTTCAACTGAAAACAATAAAACTGATTTTTTTTAATGCAGTAGTTAATAATAATAATAAATAAATCTGTAACACTGATTCATGAATTCTGTTTCATACAACAGTTAATATTTTGAAATGGGGAAAAAAATTGCTAATTGAAATTCATGCTTCTGTTTTTCATTCTTAAATATGTATATAGCTGTTGTGATATTTATGTTTAATCATTCATATTTTCTTTGAATTTATGGAAAAAATCAGCATTAATTCATTTTTAAACGCAGTGACATTATAGAAATCATTATTTTCTCATAGCAAAACTTGTTTCAAGCATACAATTATCTATATGATAATTCTCATAACAGGATTCAATATATATTAAAGATTTATCAAGATAAGTCATACATTGATAATAATTTGCCTTTTTTTACATTTATTCTGTCTTAGAATGTTAATGTATCAGCATTACTAATGATGCTAATACATTATAATACATATAAGAATCTACATAACTGAGAAATAGCTATGGCATGTGTACTATCTTACTTCCTGTTTAACACATATAATATAAGAAACATCTTTTTTAAACTTGAGGTGTTTTTTTTAATTATTTAAATGCTGAAATAAACTATGTTTGAATTATAGGTAGTTTGCTTCTAAATACAAACATTGCTCATGGTATGATTTTGATTAGTAAAACAGCAACATTTTATCTCATCTAATAATAATAGTTTTTTTTAAATTATGACTATATCCTTTATTAATCATTATCAAATTGTAAAAGATTTTGTTGTTTTCTTTAAAATTAATATTTCTTTCCGACAACAAGACACAATTACTGTATCTAGTCACAAATGAGTTAGTATAAATTTTTCTATTAATAACACATTTAATCATTTCACATTAACCGAATCTACTTTTAAAGGTATTTTAAATGAAATCTGGTTAATTTTCCCATTCTTTAGCCTCAAAAAGGGAAACAAGGGACAAAAGGTCAGAAGCAAATTGTAGAAGAAAACAAGCAAACTTTAAAATTTTATGCCATTATGGCCATAGGTGCTGAGGTATGTATTCTCTTTATTGGAGTTGATGTTATTTTAATTTTGTGATTAGACTTTTTTTTTAATTTAATTTTTTTTTTAATTTTTGATTTTAATATTCTAAATCTAGGTGATATATAATGGCCTAATGCTGACAGTGTTTTGGGAATCTTTTACTGCATTCTATATGGTAAGTATAAGAAATTTCGTATTTAAAAAAGTCAAAATTTACAGAAGGTTTGTTTTAAAATGTAAATTATTTTTTAAATATAGTACGTGCATTCTTTTTCAAAAGATATCCTACACATTCTCCTTAGGAAAGAAAAATTTTTGTGGTAAAACTTACTAAGAATGTTACATTATTAGTCATATTACATTACTTAAATTTATTGATATTTTTAATACTAGTATAATTACTGAAATTCAAGCTTAAATAATTTTTTTTTTGGCAATACATAAATTTCTAAAGTATATCATAGTTTTTGAAACATTCTTTAATCTTTTTAAAATCTTTAATTTTAAATTGAAATTCTTGTAATTAAAAAGATATATCAACCAGGTGGTTAAAATATATTGCAAAAGTATTTTAACAACATTATTAAAGGGGTAAAGAATTATGACCATTTCAAATATTTTATACCTTTTCCAATAAAATTAAGATATTTGAGCATTTTTAAGTTTTATTCAATAAAGTGAATTTAGTGCATAATTAGATTTCATCTTTAAATTTTAGTTATAGTTTTTGTTTTTATAATGCATATTTTTAATGTGGCATGTAACATGAATTAATAAAAAACTTCTGTATAAAATTTAATTTTTTTAAACATTTGAAATGATGACTACAAAAAATATGATTGACAATGAGCAATTCTGATATGAATTTTGTTCCTATTATGAAAATTTTAAAATTGTTATAAACTATTACTGTAATTTTTGCTAATGATAAGATAGGATTTTTAATATTGTATGCTTCCAAACTCTTGCTCTAATACAAGTTGAAAAATTTTTGATTATAATTTTTCTGATGATTTATAATCTTTGAATGCTTTTAAATGATTGAGCAGGATCTCTGTTTCATTTTAAAATTGTTGCTGGTAAGTAGAGCAATTCTCAAATAGTTCAATTTTTAATTTAATTTATTATTTATCAAAATGGATAAAAGAATAGTAAAGAAAAGAAAGGATAATGTTGTCAATGTAAAGTTGAACTGAAAGAAAAATTTATTTTGGATTAAATGAAAATAATTGAAATCCAGGTTTCACTTAAAACAAATAAAAGGGTCACAACATTTTATTAGCTAAGTATAGATATATTATCACAATGAACATACCCCATACATTGACATTATGTAAAACATCAGTAAAACTCTTTATTTCCATACATAATACATTTTATATTTACATAAAACTCTTATTTTCCCAGTCTTTTAAAGAAGATATCTTTTTAAAATTATTAAATTGTTGTAAAAATGTATAAACTGTCAATCTTTTGCTGTCTGTCCTCAAGTACAGCATATTTCAATTCATTAATAAGTATTCCATTATTTTATGTGAAGTTATTAACTGCCATGTCCCATTTAGCTTTTATTCTTATTTATATATATATTCGACAATTTTCAGTCCAGCTTATTTATTGTAGCAAAAGTCAAATAAAAAATTAAAAGTAAATTTGTTTTTAATTTTTTTAATAAAAGTACTTTTTAAAAATACACATTTATTAAAGTGCTCAAAAATTAGAATCAAATCACAAAAAGCTCAAAGTTTTAATCACAGATAGTGTGTTGACTCAAAAAAGTTTCAATTTCGTTTTGAATTAGTTTATTTTTCACAACACAAGACAGGGATTTCTCATGAAGATATTTACAGAGTGATGGTAGAAACTGATGATTATTCACAGATGAAGCAGTTTGAATATTGATCTAATGATC
>JAPMOQ010049361.1:1601210-1642812 GCA_026543055.1 Argiope trifasciata
TTATTTCTTGCCAATTGAGATTGTTGAGAGCTCTTGAAGTTCCCACGTAGTTAGTCCCATTATCTGTATACATAATAGAACTACGCCCTCTTCTAGCAAAAAATCGCCTCAAAACTTGCATAAAAGCTTCAGTTGAGATAGATGTCACTAACTCTAAGTGAATAGCACGATAGACAGCACATGTGAAAAGTACTATCCACGCTTTCTGACCCCCTTTCAAACTGATAGGACCTGCTAGATGAGCTCCGGTTACTTCAAATGCAGAAACACGATTAATTCTATCAACAGGAAGCGGAGTTGGGCCGACTGGTAGTACAGGCTTTGATGCATATCTCTTACATGTTACACACTTATGAAGGACTTCTCTAACAATCCTCCGGCCCCGTGGTATCCAAAATCGTTCACGTAGATGAGAAAGGATAGTTTGCACACCAGCATGTTGAAGTGTCTTATGAGCATAATTTATCATTCTTCTGACAATTGGATGATCTGGTAAAACTGTAGGTCGCACAAATTCTTCTGGGTCTTGTCCTAAGATAAGCCTTGACTGTACTTTCAAAATCTTATTTTCTTCGTAAAATTGTATTGTCTGTGAGTACTTCTCCTTTATTTCCACTGACCTTTCTGATTGTATTATTCGTATGAGAGCTTCCTCGGCCTTTTGAATTTCTTCATATGATAGCTCTTTTGTCAATTTTGGAGAATTCACACTGATGTTATGACAAAATCTTAATACCCAAGCTATTAAGCAGATAATCCTTGGATAACTGGAAAAATATAAAAATCTATTTCCAAATGATTCTTTGGTTTCAATATTTAAGTTTACAGCCACAGACTTGCGTCGTTCAAGCATTGCCTCTTCAGGAAGAATTATCTCAGCATGCGGCCAACATTCTGGATGTTCGTAAAGCCATTTTGGTCCCTTCCACCATTGACTCCGTAAAAGTGCAGACCAGTCACAGGAGCGGGAAGGTAGATCTGCTGGATTGATCTGTCCAGGAACGAATCTCCAATCTTCTATATTCGTCAGTTCACGTATTTCTTTAACCCTGTTGCCAACAAATGTATTCCAGGGCTCTGTATTAGTTATCCATCCTAAACTGTCATGGAATCAGTCCAAAAATATTTCTTCAAAGACAAATTCAAATTTTCTAATATAATAGAAGCAATTCTAGCTCCAATGACAGCTCCTAACAGCTCTAGGCGCGGAATTGTTGGTCTTTGCACAGGAGCTACTCTAGCCTTTGCTAAAACGAATGAGATTTTCACTTCTTCATCTTCTTCACAACGTAGAAATGCGCAACAAGCATACCCACGAGATGAAGCATCTGTAAATATGTGTAAGGTGGCCTTCTCAATCGTTCCGTGCAATATCTTACGAGGAATTCTACATTTTTCTACAAGATCTAGATGTTTCGCCCATCGTTGATAACGTAATTGCATGTCAGCTGGCAGCTCGTCATCCCAATCCAACTTATTGCACCAAGCTTCTTGCAGTAGCAATTTTGGCAGTAGTGTTGCAGGTGATGTGAAACCCAATGGATCATAAATACTGTTAACAATAGAGAGTAATTTTCTCTTGGTAACAGTTTTATTAGGCTCATTATCAATTTTGGGATTAACACAGTAAAGCTCATCGTTCTTTGTATCCCACTTAAGGCCAAGTACACTTTGACTCTTTATTTTGGATGCCACTGTGAGCCAAACATCTCAATTCAAATGAAGCAACATTCATTATCTTCATTGTTTGGTTCTTGAACTCTTCTAGTTCTTCTTCACTTTCAACGCTGGTTGTTAGATTGTCTACATAAAATCCATTTTTAAGATTTTCGACAGTCGGTTGCAGAAATTCAGTTTGGAATTCTTCTGAATTAAGATGATGACGTATACTGACATTCAAGAGAAATGGGCTTGAAGTCACTCCGAAGACTACTCGACAATGTCTAAAAAATTCTAATTTTGATTGGTCTTTCGTATTCCACCACAAAAATCTCAAAAAATCACGATCCTCTGGTCTGAATCTCAACTGTAGGAAGGCTTGCTTAATATCTGCAATCACTCCAATGGCACCGGTCCGAAACCTTAACAGAAGTGGGGAAATCTGTTCCGACAGACTAGGACCAACACTTAAACATTCATTTAAGGAAGCATATCCTGGTCTTTTGAAAGAGGCATAAAAAACGGGCCGTACTTTTATTGTTGAACTCGAAAATTTGAGGACGGGCCTGTGCGTCAGATAATGACCTGGCTTCAAAATTTCATTATCTGGAATATTTTCTATAATGCCTTCCTTTTGCCATTGTTTTAAGATGTCATCGTATATCTCGTAGATACCTTCTTTAAGTAAGCGTTTTGTTACTGAACGTAACCTAGATTCTGCAACATCGTGTTTATCGTAAACAGGTGGATGACCAGACTACCAAGGTAAAGCCACTTCGTACCTTCCATCTCCACAGATCTTCAGGGTTTCTTGGAAATGGGTCAGAGTATCTTCTTCGAGAAGAGTTTTATTTTTCCTTTCAATTGGATCTTTGATATCCAAAACTTCTAAGTCCCAAATCTTCGGTAACTCGATATTCTGCATAGTTAAAGTGACCATATTAACCACTTGCCTTTTCTTTCCTAGTCCTAAAATTGTCCATCCAAATAGAGTCTCAATGGCTGACAATCCAGATGTTAACACCTCAATCCTTCCGGTCAAAATGCTACCTAATACATCAGCTCCAAGAAGAACTCTTATAGGTGGCGTATCTCTTCCGACATCTGTCAGCTTAATACCTCGGGAAGCAAGTTCATTCAGTAAATTTTGGTCTCGAATCCTGGGTAATGTTGTGCAAATATTTGGTTGATCAAGGATAGGTAATGAAGTTGAGTATTTGCGATCAAAACTTTCAAAGGTTACTGTAAATCTACCATGCTCTGTTGCAGGAGAAATGCCACCACCAAACAGTCCTTGAGATAACACTTCTTTTCCTGAAGGAAAAAGATTCAGTTCTGCAATTAAACTCTTCTCAATATACGAACGATGAGATCCATCATCCATTAAGGCTCTGACACAAATTTCTTTATCCTTGTGCCGAAGTCTGATTTTAATTGTCTTAAGGTATATTTCATATTCTGAGGGAAGATTTGTTAATAGGACCTTTGTCGAAATTTTCTCTTCTGGTGCTTTATTCTTTGAATCCTCTTTCTGTAAATCGGGACAAAGCAAAGCGTAGTGTCTCCTTTTACATATTATGCATTTTACACTGCTATGGCAGTGTTTTGCCATATGACCGGGCTTAAGACAGACTAGGCAAC
Source organism: Argiope trifasciata (assembly GCA_026543055.1). NCBI lineage: Eukaryota > Metazoa > Arthropoda > Arachnida > Araneae > Araneidae > Argiope > Argiope trifasciata. Next base: position 1,604,511 of record JAPMOQ010049361.1, read on the forward strand.
ATCTTTTGCGCCTTACTTGAGATTTTCTGCCCTCATGACTCATATTTAATATTTTTTGACAGTCCTGACTTGCATGATAACTGTCACAAAAAACACAATTTCTTCCCGAGGTAGTATTGGAAATTAGACTAGCTGCCGTAGGTTCTTCTTTCTGATTTAATCTATAAGAATCCCTTCGTTTAAAGTAATTTCCAAAGGAAGATTCAACTAAAACACGATGCTCTTCGCTTTCAACCTCATGGCGTAAGAAAGACATCAGATTTTCTAAAACTTTCTCCTTTGAGACAAAGGGCTCTTCTTCGTTAACTTCGCTGTTGAGTCTATATCTATCCCAAGCCTTCAGGATCTCTTCAGGGAGACATGATTCCACGACAGGGTACAGCATCGCTGCATAATTGGATGTTGTCAAACCTAATGTTTCTAAAGATCTTAAATATGAACCAAATTTATCATATAAATCAGTTAACTTGATATTTGATTTGTTATTCACCAATGCCAAAAGATCTCGCATATAAACTTCTATTAATAAATCTTTTCTACCAAATCGAGATTTTAAATGATCAATAACTTTTAAGTAATTATCTTTGGATGGTGGGTAACTTTCAACAATATTGCGAGCTTTGGTTTTTGGTTTTAATGATGATAGTAAATATTGAAACTTGTCTTCTTCCCTTATGCTGTCGTCTTCGTGAATCATAGAAAACTGACCCCAAAAAGCAACCCACGACCTTGGGATGGGCTCATATTCCTTCAAACGTAGTTTCGGAAGTTTTAAATTATCAGGTGAACCCTTTGAATAAGATTTAGAATCACTATTTAACAGGATTTCTATCGTTGTTTTAAGTTCTAGAAAATTATCTCTATAATCCTCTGCTGTTACAAAATCAGTTTCGTATTCGGCAACAGTCTCAGTATTTTCTAAAAGTAATGACGAAATTTCATTCTGAATCTTATCTAAACGTAAAAATTTATCTTCTAATTGAGTTTTCAATGCGGCAAGCTTGTCGCCAAATTCTGCTTCAACTTATTCGCCGTAGCCGTAAATGAAATTCTTAACGATTTTCGTTTTATTTTTAAAGCATCCATATTTAAATGCCAATTTAAAAAGGTTACTTAAAATGCTTCTTAAATAATTCTTAATTCAGATCAGTCCTACCTGTGCACTTCTTAATTCAGAATACAAATCCTGTCCTGTCACGGACGCCATATGTGTTGACTCAAAAAAGTTTCAATTTTGTTTTGAATCAGTTTATTTTTCACAACACAAGACAGGGATTTCTCATGAAGATATTTGCAGAGTGATGGTAGAAACTGATGATTATTTATAGATGAAGCAGTTTGAATATTGATCTAATGATCCGTACATCAAAAAATATGATGAAAATAACGCACCGTATAGAATTCGTATCTTACTTAAAACCAAAACATATTCTACTTAAAACTTAACCGTATTGCCAGATTCCAAGTTGGAATGAGATGCAATCAAACTATAAAATAAAAACAGGAAATACAAAACTTATGTGGAGTGGCAACAGATAGCACCATGAAACTTTTTCTTTTGTTTTTGTACATTATCAATATCGCATAACAAACACATAAAAACACTTTTGAGCTAATCTTTTTTTTTTTTTTTTTTGCTTTCTCTTTGCAACTTTTTTACTTTGCCTTTAGTGAGGCTGTAACAGATCTCAATAAATTCAACATAATCACTTTATTATATGTATACATCACTTCCCTGACTATGCAAAACACTGTTTTGAATTTAGAGGACTTTAATAATCACCCTGCGTGTGTGCTCACATATGTAAACATAATTTCTAATCTGTGTTTTGTCTTTCTATAGTGTCTTGTATTTTTTACTATCCTTGTGTTTGCTGGAAGTTTGCAATTTATGTATTCCATGGCTAAAGCTACATATTCTGAAGCAGGACAACTATTAGATGGTGGAATCGACTTGAATATGGAAGCTGGTTTTGCAGAGTATGTAATCTTATGTTTTTTTTTAACTTGATTTTCTGTGTAATGCACAAATATGCTTGCTGCAGAATACTTTTTAAGCATTGGCTTAAGTATAATTTTGGCAGTTACTTGGAGGAGATTTACTTTATTGTGGAGTTTTTCTCCTGTTTTCATTGTTTAGTGTTCTGTGACTCTTTTGCCTTGTTGACTGACCTAATTGAAAAAATAATCTGACATGATAGCAAGACATACAGGGGGCTTTATCAAACACTCATTGCTCAGTTTTCAATGTGGTCATTTCAGTTTTTGAAACTATTGTTTTTGTTATAGGTTTGCAACTTTGAATTGTGTTATTTGAAAAGCATATAGAAACATAATAAAATTTATCTTTATAAATAGCCAAACATATCTCTTGTACATACTTATCCTCATAATTTGTACACAAGAACATGCCGTTGCATATTGGAGCAAATGCTTCTCAAAATCAGAGTGAAGTTGTCATCCCAAAGAGTTACTAGCTGTTGAGAATTTCCATACTTACCTTTATGTATGGAAATGGCTCAGAATGGATAACATCTTTATCTGGTTTTCAATTACTCAAAGGGACAATAGCTATAATTATTTTGTTTAAATTAGCAACACAAGCTTTAGGAATTATTGTTGTTAACACCTTTCCCATTAGGCATTTGAAAGTGTGTGGCACTTAAAAAGCAAGATCTGGAATTACCAAAGTCTTTGCTCTGTAGTTGTGAATGCTGTCTTTTTATATTTATGAGGGTATATTTTCAATTGCAAGTGTCATCTCTTAAATCTACTGTAGAAAACCTCTTGTTTCCAGGAGATGTTCCCAGATTGATTTAAGTTAAGGAGAAGCAGTCTTTTTCTGTGATATTCAGTTTGCGATAATTTAAACAAAATCTTGTAGAATCATCTTTCTTTCAAACTTAAATGCTGGGAAAGGTCAAAGATATCTTTTTCTTGCATATTTCTTGCATTTGCATAAATGTAGCTTTTGGATGTTTTGCCTAATGGAATAATGGTTTCCTTGTGTCTATTCAATGTTGAGATAATTCTGATATCATCAGAAATATTGAAAATCATATCTTCAAATTTTTCAATAATTATCCATTGTTATTATTATTATTTTGGCTGAAAGATTGCTTGGGTGACGATGTTTAGTTTTCAATGCATAAAACTATATTGCCATGAGAAGCTTTGCCGCATTCATTTGGGAAAAGAATCAGCAGCCTTCTATTGATAAAGGAAAAAGGGTAGAAAAATTCAAAACACAAAAAATAATGATTAATTTACAAAAAAATTAGTCATTTGATTAATTACCAGAAATTTTCCAGGAATCATCTTGATACCACATTTACATGTGTATGCATAATTTGATTAAAATTTGTCCAGTACATTTTTAGTCTGAAGATTAAACACCTGAATGAGAGTTGCTTTATATATCTCTCACATTCTCTGTGTGTGTGTGTGTCAGAGAGAGATACTTACTTCATAATGATAAAACACAATTCTTCCATTGTGTGGGCCAAATTTGGTTTATGTTGAATACTTTACACCTTTTGAATGAATAAAAGGAGAGTGCATCTGTCCCTCTAAAAAGTGCTATAATTATTTTCTACTCATCTATATTTGCAGAGGAAGAAAAAATATTATGTTGCATTTAAGTAAAGTTTTTTATTGAAGAAAAAAAAAGTGCTATGATATTGTGGCAGATGGCTATAATAAATTATAAAACATTAAAACCATGTTTTTTTTGCATTGAATAATTTTTTCACCATCATACCTTTGTCCATTTTAAAAAAATACCTATGCATATTGTTTAAAAAATAATTTTAATAATTTCAAATACTGTGATATTTAAAAAAGAAAAAGTGTGGATTATTATATCAGATTTTTCCCGTCAGTGAACTGAATATTTTTAAGAAAAGGGTTAACATAATTAGGGGGAAAAAAATCTGATGTTTTTAATTGTTTTAAAATGTTTATTGTATTTTAATTAATTAAAAATATAGGGTATAAACTTCTGTAAAAATTATTTCACACTCTGAAACTGTATTAATTCTTTATTTTACTTTTTCTAAGAAAAAAGATTTGTTTTTGCTGTTAGAAACATTTTATGACTTTTCATAAAAATGTATAAGTACCAGTTCTAGCATTATGTCTTTTAAACTATATTTCTTCTAGTAATGAAATATCATGAAACTCAGTTTTAATGATTTTTTTTTCTCTGCAGGAACTTAAAAGATTTAATTATACTAACTTCTAGTATTCTGTGCCTGTCTTTGATATCCAATTACTTTTGGCTATTGTGGTTACTGGTAAGTTTGTATTTACCATATTGATTTAGCTAACATGTGAGATTTTAAATTCAAGTTCCTGAGTAATTCAGTTTAATAGTAATGTTCAAATTAAATTATAACCTATGAAAAATACTAAACAAGTATTTATTACAAAGGTTTCTTCAATGCTTTGTCAGCTTATTTTTAATATTTTTTATTGCTATATAAATTAGGTGCTCAAAATTTTGATTAAAAATTTTAAAAAAAAAATTGTAACTGTATTCTTTTATTAACTTTAATTTTGCAATTTATATAAGGATGGTAGTGTAATAAGAGGTGCTGAAATTTGAAACGTATTTTTAATTTCCTTAAAAAATGCTCGATTTTCTTGAGAAATGTAAATATATTCTTTTTATTTGTTTGTGATTTGTTTTCTTTGATGTTGAATACAATAAATCAAAAGTATGGTCATAAAGCTTTCTTTACTCGGTGAATCAAGAAAGAAACCAATTAACGAATTCAGAAAAGAATCTGGGGGTGTACTCCATATTAAAATAATGTTCATGACCCCTCCCTCCTCTTCATTAATTGGCATCATCTTTTATTGAAATTTTAGAAGGGTTATCTCTAAATTCCAGTAAGAAATATGCTGTGTATCAAATTTGTTACAATGATTCAAAAATCCTTCGAGCTTCAATTTTAAATAGTGGAAAGTTTATTTTAATTTGGTCAGATCAGTCTATATTTAACCTTTTTTCTGTTGTTAAAAAAAGAATACACGTATTGTTTATATTAATAGAAACAAGAATAAACCAAGATGAATTTGGTACATCTAAGAGCTTGATATATTAAATAGGGGATAAACTACTCTAATAATATTTGTAGTGAACCCTAATTAGTATGTTTCACATTTGATCAATATGCTCTTAATATCCCATTTTGCAGCAATCCCTTGAATGACTTATTAAAGAGATTTTGCCACAATATGTTGAATTATAATTCATTGTAGTGTATTTCCGTAAAATTCAGTATGATTAAATTTTAGCTTAATCATGATTTCTTTCTTTTTTAAAAAAAAAATGTCATATTCATTTGAAAATTGTTATTTATAGGATTAATCTTACCAAAATTTTGTCTTATATATATAAATTTCTAGATCCAATATATAAAGTTTTCAAATTAGAAAATTAATTTAATTAAAATCAAGTTCTTAGTTTGCTATACATTTGAAAGTTTATCGTGATTGATGGAGCTACACATAATATAAACCATTGAAGACAGAAACCAGAGATTTGGCTGGGATTCTTCATAGAAATTTGAGGCCCATTAAAAATGGACTTTTTTAGAATTTCAGTTAGAATTTTATTATTTATAAAAATGATAAGAAATTTTTAATCTTTTTCTGCCACAGTATCATATATACTATCACAAAAATTACTTTTACCTTTTATACAGTTTTTTTCCCCCCTGAAGTAGTTTATTTATTGATACCATTTTATTTGAATGATTGCATTTTGCCTTTAGTTTTCATAGTTGAATCATTATGTCATTTCTCTATTTCTCTTTCATATTTGAAAAAGTAGTTTTAGACCCAATTTCTGACAATGTTTTTTACTTAGACGATATTCATAACAATATCAGTGGTTCATTGAATCACTGTTACTGTTGTGATAATAAAAAAAATAATTTTCTTGCTTTAAATTAAATTTAATTTGAACTACAATTGAATTCAAAAGCAATATGAATAAAATTTTTCATTTGAATAGTGGGAAACTTTTTGCTTCTATCAGCAAAGAAGGCCCATTTTTTTTGTGTGTGTGAATTTGTTTCCATTACTTGTGATATCTTTTTCATTTCTTCGTACAGCATATAGTAGTATTTTCTGTACTTTATCAAAGCTAAAGTATGAAGTTATTATTTTTTTTATATAGATTATAAAACAGATTTATATAAAAATTTTGAAATATGGAATATTTTGAAAAGCCCTTTACTGTGCTTCAAAATAAAATGGTTTTATTTTTTTAACATTCTGATTCTTTTCAAATGTGTTTATCTTTTTTTTTTGTTGTTGTTAAAAATATTATTTATAATAGAGTGTGATATTGTTTTATTGTCAATTTTATGTGAATATGCCAAATTTTATTATGTTAGCCATTCCAGAATGTTTTCAGCCTTTAGCTTTATAAAACTGCGAATAAAATATTCTAAATTGCCAAATGTGGTGAGTTGGCTCAGAAGGAAAATTTCAACCCAATCATGTTGAATTTTATTTGTTGCAACTCATGTAATGATCAAATATTGAAGTCTTGCTCATGCTAATCTTAATCAATATTTTCAGAAATAATATGGCCACCCAAATTAACTGGTAATATCATAATCTAAAAAGATTACAGATTTAAATTGTTAATCTTATAAAGCCATAATTTTTGGCAATGATAGCTTTTATTATAATTTTTATTTTTATTTAAACCAGAAAGACATCTTTTGTTTTTGCAATTGGAGATGTTGCACAAATATCAAAATGAATGTTTAAATTACAAATAATATATAATTGATAAAAAAAAATTCCAACAAAAATCAGATGTTATAAAACATAAATGTTTATGAATATTGAGGTGTATCCATGCATACATGCCCAAAGATATGTAATTTAAAAAAACAAAAACACGTTTGATACTTTTTTAAACTTCTTGTAACTAAGTCTTACGACACACTGAAATGAAATTCAATAACCCAAATTCAAATGAGTAATATTTATTTCATACAAGAATATAATAGTGGAAGATTTAATTTTGTGTAACCTGCAGCTTGATGTATATGCAGAAGTATCAATAAATAAATGTTGCTAATGCATATTTAGTTATTTTACCCCTTTTTTATTAGCTATGTTATCTGCAATTATTAATAAAGCATTAGAAATTCTTGCTCACTCATTATATAAAGTTAATTATTTGCATTCAGAACAATTCATGATTCAGAACAATTTGGATCTCATTTTGTAACTATAAAATTTAGAATGAAGTCCTTCCAGCTATGTGTATGGGATTGCTTTTAATACTTATTAATTTTTTTAAAGTGCAGTCTTCTTTTATAAATTTGAAAGCATTTCTTTATCAATTTGTAAATTGCATGCTAACTTAATTTTTTTTCTTTACCTGTCGAAATCAAATTATTGTAGCTAGATAACACTTCTAGATAGCTAGTAGCTAGTACACACCTAGTAGCTAGATATTTCTCTAGATAACACTTCTATACAAGCAAAAATATTGAGAACCCTATAAAGTTTCTAAGTTAGTAAAAATGTAGATATTCTCTTTGCTATAAAAGCTGGGATTAAATGATTAAATTTCTAATTTCCTTTTTTTTCCTGCATTTTTTTTTTTTACATGTGTCATTTCTGTATGATCTAAATCACATGAAATGCACACACGCACACACACACACAATGATGGCTTTAAATTACCTTCAAATGTGCCTTTATTTTAATACTGCCATTTAATAGGGTATCAGTTATTAATATATTTTATATCTTTGAATATTTTCTGTAACCATTGCTGTTATGCAATTTTTTTTTGGTACAAAAGGGAATCTTATTCTGTGATAAAATTCTGATAGATTTTAAAAAAAATAATAAGTAAGTAATACTAAGTTATCTGTAGCTCCTGGTTCTGATTTTAAATATTATTGATTTTTCTTAGAAACTGCAAAATAAAATCATTATTAGTATTTCAATGTCTGAAATGAATTGTCTGCTGATGAAATCCTACACAATTTACACTCTAATCCAAGACTGCCTTGCCAGGAAAAACACCAAAAATTTAAAACTCTTATAAAAAAATGGGAAAATGCTGAAAATTTTGAAAATTTTCTTGAAAGCAGGGAAATTTTAAGTTTTTTCATCACTTTTTTTTTACCCTCCAAAAAGTACTGATCTCTTAAAATTGCATGAATTATAGATTGTAGCCATAGCTTTCAAAAACAAAACACTACCATTTGTGATTGTGTAGCATCCTTTTTCTCTCTCCCTGTTTTTTGTATATAGATCATTTCAGTTTTGATTTTCAAAACTATTATTATTATTTATGGGATGCCTGAATTCTGGCTTATGAACATGTGTGAAATAATAGAATACATTTCTCTGGTGGGATCAGTCGTGTGGTGTGGTTTAGTCTGCGACACTTTATTGGAATGGTTTGTTTATTTGAGAAACTGCGAGCTTGTTTAAAGTAGATTAAAGAATACTTTTAAATCAATGAGCTGTGCAAAATCCATATGTAATATAAATTATGCAGATAATAATAATTTTTAAAAAAATCTTTATTCTGCTGAATAGATTCATGAAGTTCCATTGAACTAATTTGTTGTGTTCCCTTTGTAAGAAAATAATGAATAATACAGAAAAACTATCACTTACTAGTCATACCAAAAAAAGGAAAACATAAAATATTCTATGCCAGTTAATCATTGTTGTTGATCTTACTATCTAAAAGGAATACAGTAAAAAATGATGTATCAAATTTAACTTCTGAAAACCATTTTCAAACTTTTTAATTAAAGAACGACTGCTTAAAGCTGAATTTGTATGGCTGTTAAAAGTATTACAGCATATGTATCTTTTAATTCATTTAGTTATACATTGGAAATAATTTCACTGAAAATGAAATAGTAACAAATGTATGATAGGTTATACAAAAATGTTGTACCTTATTTGTTACGGATTAAGTCCATTATCCGCATAAAATTAATTGCTGAAAAATCTGTTGAAATCGATACCCAAATACTTAAAATGTTAAAAGTGAATGAATAAATAAAATCTTTTATGTTTTTTGTTAAATAATCATTAAATATTTTGTATCATAATAACGAAAATGTTTTATTTCGAGTCATTAATTTTGTGTGATTTACAATGAAAGAACTTTGAGAGGTAATATATCCCACCCTTTCTTAATATATAAATTTATTTTGCTAAATTTGAAATAATAAATGAATACAGACTGTTTTTTTAAAAATATAAATAACCTTATATGCTATTATTTGAATAATGTTAAACTGCACCTTCTTTTCCTTGCTTTTTCCAATCTTTAAAACTGCATTCCTGTGTAACTAGCGTAAAAGAACGAGTGCTGTTTTTCTTGCCTTGAATAGCGTCCAGGGAAAACACGAGGATTTTTCCTCCTCAGATCTGGGTGGCAACCCTGCGAAGGCCACTTGATACACTGTTTGCTCGGTAAATGCCATAATCTCTCAACAAATGATTTCTTTTCAGATATTTTATGACTGCAAATTTTATTTCTGTTAAAATACAAATTTTCTCTTTCATAAACATATTTTAATAATATTATTTTGTATAATAACTGATGATCAGTTGTAAACCTTTTGAAATCTAACAATAGTTTGTAAATAATGATGTGAAATGAATAAACGAAACCGATGGAATTCTAAAATGCTTGGAGTCTTGTTTTGATTTTTTAAGTATTTATGATGCACTGCAAGCTACAGAATACTATATATATATAGTTCAAAGCTTAAGAAAATGGGTAGTTATCTAGAAAGTATGCTAAACTGTTATTACCACCCTTGTGAGTGTAGTCCTCCTGATTTAAGATATTCCTTGGTCAAGATCATTTCAATGCATTGCAGAGCTATTAGTATTGTATTGGAGATCAAAGGAAAATATTTTAAAAAACTTCTGAAGTTATGTAAAATGTTTTTGGAAGTTAATAGGTTATCTAGATTCTCTCAGAAATATGTGAGAACCTGCTATTAAGGTGACATGCATTGTTTTCTTGTTCATTATTGTTGGGTAAATATGATTGCTTGTATAGAAGTGTTATCTCAGATAGTAAAAGTAACAATAATTTGATTTTGACAGGTAAAGAGAAAAAATTAAATTAGCATGCAGTTTACAAGTTGATAAAGAAATGCTTTTAAATTTGTAATCAAAGAAGGCTGCACTTTTAAAAATATCCGTATTAAAAGCAATCCCATACACATAGCTGGAAGGACTTCATTCTAAATTTTATAGTTACAAAATGAGATTCAAATTGCTCTGGATTAAGAATTTCATGCAAGTAAATAACTTTATATAATGAGTGAGCAAAAATTCCTAATAATTTATTAATAATTGCAGATAACATAGCAAAGGGGTAAAATAATTAAATATGCATTAACATCATTTATTTATTGATACTTCTGCATATACATCAAGCTGCAGGTTACACTAAATTCAATCTTCAACAATTACATTCTTGTATAAAATAAATATTAATTAATTGCTTATATTAAAGTTTTTTCTTAATATTTTTTAATACTTATTTATATGTATTTGTTCTTTAAATAGGTAGAAAATGATTTTTAATTGAAAATGATGTATTATTATTTTTTAGGCCCCGGGTAGAGCATTTTACATGCTTTGGGTCAATGTTTTGGCTCCTTGGATTTTCAGCCCAGCACCAGAAGTAGATGAAAAGAAGCAAAAGAAATTAGAGAGGAAAGCAAAAAGGCGATGATCTTATTTTTTTAAAGGAATCTAATTTATTTAAGTTATTGTTACAAATTTTTTAATTTTTTTATGATCTACCTAAATATTCCAACCTGTTGTTTTTTAATTTTCTTCAATTGTTTTTCTACTGTGATTGTTATTATGTTATCAGAATTTTTATTTTACTACTGTGGATCATTAGGACTGTTTTTGTACTTCAGAGGAAAAACCACAGAACGAAAATTATTTATTTCAAATATGTACTGGATTTTTATTTTGATATGCTCTGCTCATTTTCATATTTTGTGAAACTGAAGCGTATGAACTCAATTGCAGTGTTTTATAGAAGCTATTTTTACATTAAAAAAAATAAAGATATCAGCCACAAAGGTTCACATTTCCTTTCACATAATTATTTAATATGTGCAGTAAAAGCTCCTTATTTGCGCTTCCATCATTCGCGTTTTCACTCTTCGCGGATTAAAAAAATGCGACCCAATTCCTATATTCGCGGCTGAAAATTTCGTTATTTGTGGATCTAATAAGTGCATACATAATAATTAAAGAATTCGAATAGGTGTCCAACTCAATATCCTTTGTAAATGCCGTCAAATGGACTAATAAAAAAAGTAAAATACATCTTATGACAACTTTGTTTAATGTTTTGTCTTTGTTGCTAAATGCAAACTGCAAACATAGCTGAAATAGCGAATGGAATAGGACGAAATGGGTTAGAACAGATAGAATCGAGTGATATTCAGGAATGGCTTGAATCGCAAGATGAAGATCTGACTGAAACCGACTTGGACGAAATGTTAAATTCACAGCCCATGGAAGAAGAGGCTTCCACAAGCACTGGAAACTTCACATTTCATTTGAAAAATCTTAGTGAAGGTTTAAGAGCGGCATATGAGCTTTGAGATTTCTTTATGAACGCCTATGGAATGAAGTTTTATTTTTAAGAAGCAAATTGCTACTGCGGCTGCTACGTATCAGTCTGAATCGGAGGAACTTTTAAAAACTGCCAAGCAAGAGAAAATGACAAAATTCTTCAAACCATTGCCTAAGCCTTAAGATAATGAATCAAAATGTTCAAAAACTTCAATTAAATCAATTTTTTAATATATTTGTTTTGTTTTTTTATTTTGTCATCTAGGAACGTATCCCTTATAATCCCATATGAATGCCCTTCCATATTCACAGTTTCTGTATTCGTGGCATATTTATGGAACATGTATCCCGCGAATAAAGAACTTTTAGGAATTATTTTTTTAACTTTTAGGAATAACTGTATTAGGAATTTCTATTCTATTCTTCTAATGAAAGTTCCATAATTCAGAGTTAAAACACCTACCTGATATATAGAATTACAATATAGAATGAATATCAACTAGCAGAAATTTCCAGTTACACTGAATATTACATTCATTTCAATAACCTATAATACTTTATTTTAAAAAAAAAACTTTTATGGTATGAAGAGTAAAGTGTATGTTTGTTTTTCTTTTCCCCAGTCATTCATTCAAAATTTCATCCCAACACATGTCTAATCTGTAGTGTTTTTAAAAAAAAATCACTTTGGAGATTGGTAAATTCCTTTATATTGCTTTATTACTGCATATGAGATTATTTAATTATTTCCAATTAATTGTTCATAGTTATCGGCTTAATTACCTATAATATTGCCCAAATTTTCTTTCAGGTGAATCTCTTATACATGATTTTCTTAATGTCGGTTAATTAATAATTTTGAATTGTTATTCACATTTAAAGCATTTTATTTTAATAGCCTGGCACTTATACTTTGTATATATGAGTATCCATCTTAAGATCAAGGCACTTGATATAATTTTCTTTATAATTTAATAGCACATTGCCATTTTATAATTTCCCATGAAAAATATATTGTTGGTTCGAACATTAAAACCGTGTTTGATGTACATGTGCAAACAGCACAATGTACTGACAAAAAGAATTTTTGTTCATTTTAAAAATAAATAATAAATGGAGTATAAACAAGCAATTAAATACTTATCTTCACAATGAAAGTAAATTGAATTTCAATGAAACAATAAAAGTATATTGCAAGTCAAGCATAGAAATATTATTGAAAGTTTGCAGGAACTAGGAAAAAATATTGCCTTGAAATTAAAATATTATTAAAAAGATAATTTTTTAATATAATGGAAAGGATTCTATGCTTCACAGTTTTGAATGGCGAATCAATCCAACTGACAAATTATTTATTCTTAATTTATTAAAATTAGGCCTTTATAAGTCAAATGCTAATAAGAGCAAATGGTTTTGCAATGAAACCATTTCTTATTGCACGCACCTCTATCTGATCAGTTCATAAAAGGATTTGTTTATTCATTTACATTTACGATGAGAATGGGTAAATCGAAATTAAAAATTATAAAAGAATCTAGAATTTATTAATCAGTGTCAGTCATCGTTATGGAGTATTTTTTTGCAGAAATCCCCTCCAGCCTGAAAAGTCTGATTGGATATATTTGGGGGAACACATTTTTCTGAAGGAAAAACAATTGCCATGCACTGTTTACAATTGATTTAACTCTGCATTAATATGCTACTAAAGAATAAGATGCTTAATTCAGTGACATAGTATCTTTTTTTTTTTTTTTACCCACTCACGTTTCAATTATTGACTTCTACTTTGAAAGCACAACTATTGAATTGCATAAAAAATATTGACCTCGCTTCGTCTCCTTGACAGACAACTGGGATATCTTGTGTTCCCCTATGGTTATTTTATTGTAATAGATCGATTCTACTGAACACCGTGACTTTAAAGTCTAAGACGCGTCACGTCAAGTTTTAGAAAAGCGAGCTGTGAGCATTCGCTCGGCATACAGGGAGAGAGTAGGTCATTCGTTTCGATATTATGATTATTTAATACGCAACGGTGGCACATAGTTTTGTTGTGGTGCATTTAGTTAGGCTTCATCCTTGGTGTCATCTGTAGGTTATACTTTTATCTATTGAAAACAGCCTGTCCTGTCCTAATTGTTAATGTCTTTTCTTTTAAAGTTTCTTTGCCTTAAATAAATTTATTGTTTTTATATAAAAGCTTCTTCTCTTTAATCAGTAACCCTAGACACTGATCTGAATGGGTATTTTGTCAAATCCATTCCTACAAACGTAGCCATCGCCATAGTAAAAAAAAAAGTAGAAGTGTGCATTCTCCGAAATTTAATTGCGTACTCAGAAATAAAAGCCTCATTTGCCTTCTTTTGCACATCATAGGGAAGCTTGGATACGGCCGTAAGTGCCTTGTTAAAGATTCTTGTCGTGAATCCGGCATCTGAATGTAATATCTTTGACATCAATACGATAAAGGTCTGAATTTCGAGATATTTTAAAACTCGAGTTCGAATTGTTTTGAAGATTACAATACTTCTAAGCTTTGTATGCATGCAAAACCTGTCATCAGTGTCTCGGTCGCCTCGTGTCTATAGTATACATCGTGTATTACTTGGACGTGTGTCATAGTTCTAAGCCGAAGGTAAATTTAATTGTTCATGTCTCTCCTTCGACCTGATTCACAGAATTTTTACCTTTTCTTTTTTCTTTAAAGAAAAATTATCAATTAACGGATTAAATTGTTAAAGAAAAAGTAGAGTGTTAAGTAAAATTTCCGAGGAATCAAAACGCTGCATCTGCAAATTCTTTTATGAAACTTTGAGGTCAGAATACTTTCGCATTGCACATGTTTATCCGGATTCGGATAAATACTCATGATTTAAAAGTTGTACTATTTCCTTGAAATCATAAAGAACTCAATGACTGTTACTTTAAATTATTTGTTTATTATAAGAAACAAGATTCTTTGGTCTAGAAACAATAAAAATATGACTTAGTTTATGGAATGGATTTATAAAAGGCTATATATAGAAATATATATAGGATATATATATATATAGGATATAAAAGGATATATATAGAAATAAAAAAATGAAAGCTGTAAATGCATGAGGAATTGTCTTTCAATACATAAAGATATCACAAAACAAATATTAAGACAAAATTAAAACTGAAATAAGTTTATTTCACTGCTTTCTTTTTCTCAATAACAGAGTTTATAGTGCTGGGACCTCAAAGTATATCAGCGCCCATATCTTCGTTTTTCCAAAAACCGCCATTGCCTGCCATTTGGGTTAGGGTAGTGTAGGTAGCAAAGAAAGAATCCATGGAATGAATAGATTATCAACCGTAAGAAAATTGGCGTCATATAAAATGTTTTATCTTTGGATAATCTCCTGTTACGATTGTTGATAGCTAGGATCGAACTGGGGGCCTTTTGGTTCGCAGCCAGGCGACATGACCACAAGACTAAAAGTGATCACTCAGTCTTGAGGATGTTATCTGACTTATAAAGCTTCCACTACTTTTTTCAGCCGAAAGATTTAAGCTAAGCAAGAGGAAAATTCCAAAAATTAGTTCTCAAGTGGCTGAAAAATATACTAATATAATGGAAACAATGGAAAGGATAGAAGCTTAGAACTATGGGTTAAAGAATTTACAGAATTCATCAAAAGAATTAGCCAAAGATCAAATAGTAAAGGGACAAATCATCCTGGTGACACAGAGTTGGAGAAACAAAGAAAACTGACTCGAGATTTGAGGCATAGATTCCAACTATGTAAGCACACTAAAGAGAAGACAAATTTATTTTTAAAAATGAATCAATATATGGAGGAATGTTAAGAATGAAAAGTAGTGAATGCTTTGAAAAGTTATGTAGCGAAATAACGAGAATGAACCCCTTTGAACTGTCGTATAGATTAGCGGGAGATAAAGGAAAACCATATTGCGTGGTGTCAAAAAACAGGATGGAATAAAAACTAAAAATACAAAAGAAATTGTTTGAACTATTGTGAGATGCATTTTCAAAAAGGAATAGTCCCGACAAAGTAAATAAAGAAAATAAAAAAGCAGAAGAAAATGAGGAAAAGTATTGTGGAATATTAAACAGGAGAAAGATATAAAATATTCACAATAAATGGAATAAGAACAATTATTAATAAAATGGTTAAAACATTGGATTAGACAACATCCCATTGGAGATGCTTGTTGAAATTAGCAGACAGAATCCATTTATTCTTTTAGTTATAACAAGTGCTTAGAATTAAGTGCTTTCCCTATCAATGGATGGTAGAAAATTGATTTTAATTCCTAAAACTGATAGAGACTTAGAGGAGCCTAAATCCTACAGACCCATTTGTTTGCTAACAACAGCAAGTAAAATCTTGGATAAACTTATAACTTAAAGAATAAAATACTTCTTAACGGCACAAAATAGACTGCATCATGATCAACATGATTTTAGATATAACCACTCTTGTGAAACTGCCCCAAATGCACTATGGAGTAAAATGAAAGATGCGATGAATCAAAAACTAGAAACAACAGCTAAATCTTTGGATCTAGCTGGTGCATTTGATACAGTACGGAGGAAAAACATGCCCTTATAAAAATGAATTGTCCATGCAACCTTTTTTAAGCTATTAAGGATTACTTAAGTATCTACCAAGTATGATATGTATGTATTTACCAAGATGGAGATAATAATTGGGGATTTATAATGAATAGAGGAGTGCCACGTGGAGTGGGCCGTTATTCTGGAACTTTGTTATGAATTCTGTATTTAAGATCAATCTTCCAGTAAACTGCTTTATACACGCCGATGATGTGCTACTAATAATCTCTCGGAAGAGCAAAGAGATGAACCAGAAACTAAAGGAGGGCAAATAATTCATAGGCCCATGCATGGGGCAAAATACACAAACTTGAGTTTAATGAAAGGGAAACAATTCAAATGCCTATTACATTTGGAGAACGTTTAAAATTAACAGATCCGCCTAACATAAAAATGGGCAATAATATAAATGTGTCATAAAATAAAATACTTAGGAGTTATATGGGCCTGTAAATTAACATTTACATCGTATTTTAGAAAGGTCAAGAAAAAAGTGGACGTATTAACAAATAAACTAGTGACAGTTGTGGATAAATTTTATAGAAAAAGGAAATACCATCTAAGAAGAATTTTCACTGGGTCCATTGAGCCATTTGTTCTTTTCGGGCATGGAACACTGGGGCATAGGTTAAATCTAAAGAAAATCAGAGCAGGATTAAATGCAATCCAAAGGCGTCCTCTCATCTTTATGTCTGGGGCATATAGAACCATTTCTACCGAAACCCTTCAAGTGATAACGGGAATTTTGTCAATAGATCTCAGAGCAACGGAAATATTCACTAAATTTCAAATAAGAACTTCTAGCAATAAAGTTAAAATAGGAAACAAATGCTTTAGCAATAAAGATTATGAGATGTATTTGGACAGGCTCAAACCAACTCCCTTTCGAAAGGTTTATTCATCATTTCCAAATTAAAATCACACACAAAAAAATGGATTAGAAATTTTTACTGATTAAAAAGATGAAAATAAAGTAGGAGCTGCAATATTAGTATACTACGATAGGAAAGAGATCGATAAAAGTCTTGTGAGATTATCGAACCATGCAAAAAGTTTTCAGGCAGAAGTGCTGGCTTTAAAGATGGCCATTGAATATTGTGAAAGGATGGAGGACGGACTGAAGCGCTCAATTTTTTTCCGATTCTCTGTCAGGCCTACAAGCCATACAGTCATCTCATAATTGTAATATGAAATAGGGGCAATAAAAGAAAAGATAAAAAAAATGTCAAAATTAACAAGTCGATTGAGTTGAATTGGGTTAAGGCTCATATCGGGATATATGGTAAAGAAAAAGCTGATGAGTATGCAAAGTTGGCGACACAGAAAGAGAGTGTTGATATTATTGTTGTTGTTGTTGAGTGAGAGAGTGTTGACGCACAAATCAACTAGTGTCTTAAAAGGGGAATGGAGAGAAAAAATAAAACTACAATGGTTTGAAAGATAGGATGTGTCCAAAAAAAGGAAGTATAACTTTCGACTTTATTCCCTAATCTGGAAATAAAAATAAGAAGATACCATCCACTGATATTCCAAATAATATCTGGACATGGGAGATTTCTTGTCTATTTCCAAAGATTTGGAAGAGCGCAGGAAAATAATTGTATTTGTGTAGAAATTTACCATTATTTAATGGAATGTATTGAAATTTCAGAGTGAAGGAAAAACCTGAAGGCTGCAAATAATGTTGAAGTTCAATACTGATGGTACCAGGTCATCTCAAAACCCTGAAGGATATGATGTCAAAGGTTGACAGTTTCACTCCAACTGTTTGAGAGTTAGCAGGTGGCTAGAAAGATAGTTATTAACCATCCCGAAGGAATATTAGTTTGACTGCTCGGTCCATGTGAGGTTGGACAATACTAGCCCAGCAGTCGACCACAACAAATACTGTCACGTTTAGTGGTGGTGGTGGGGGGTCGGCTGTATACAAGAAGAATTATCATATGATATTAAACATATATAAAAGATATGAATGAAACAAGTAAGTTCAGGTAAAAAGAAACTCCACAACTTAATCTTGCCTCTATAAAACCCCGTGTTGACATTGGTTGGCAGAAAATCTGCATTTAACTAAATTCAATTCTTTATCTTTCTTCCTCTTTCAGTGAAACTTGAAGATGAGGGAATCAAGATTATCAAAGAGTGCTACGACTTTTTTTTTCACATTCAAGTAAAATGTTTTCTTATCATATTAACTATTCTTCTAAAATTGGTCTGAATTGTGGTCTTTCTCTTAAATTCTCCTTTCAAATTGCAGATGTTCCCACTGGGACACGAATATCAGTTTTTCAATCATCGATTCTCCCACGCATCCGACACCCTCTCGACCGCTTCCTGTACCCGCTAATAGCGACTTCTTTGAGGCAGCAATCTGCTCTGCTGATCTCTCCCACTTTCTGCGAATGCCACTCTCATCACCATATTCCCGCACCGAAATTGTCGGCCAGCAAAACAGCCACCAGCTTCCCACTCTCGTTCATCACACGAAAACGACCGCCCCTTTTTGTTGCTGAAATTATTTTACCAGCTCGATCAGGTCGCCTTCTTACATCTTCCGAGCGCTACCGAAAAACTATTGTTTGTTGTCCAATATGGCGCTCCACTTGATGAATAGACGAGCCAGCCGGCCGAACAAAAGAATTGGCCACCGCCAGATCGTGACAGAACTATTGAAGGTGGCTTCATCTGCCTACCCTCCCCCTCCCTTCTTGTAGTACTTAAGATTAAAAGAAGAAAGGGGAACACGGTTATGGGCAGAATAAAAAAAATGTGGGCAAACGATCTCCCCAAAAGGGTATGGTGGGTGGAGTGGACAAGATGTTTTCTCGGGGCGTCCGAAATTACCCGCTTCTGTTCTTCCACCAACGTTCCGGGACGTCCGCATTCCTCGGATCCACTCTAATGGGCAGGTTGGTTTCGCGTGCGGTAATGGAAGTTCAGAGAGGGTCATCGGAAGGTGGGATCAGCGCGTTTTGTCTGCTATCGTCAGATTCAATCCAAAAAGCTGTCTTTCTTTTTGTTTTTCTTTTGAGAAAAGTTTTTCGCTTGGATAATCGAGCCGATTAGGTGACGCGGTTTTCCGCGTGGTTAAAGAATCCCTTTTCAGTTTTTGGGCAACCGAATGGGATCTACTTCAAGAGCACAGAAGCAGGGTGGACTTTTTATAATGTGGGAAGAGTGAGCACCCGTGTTCCATTTCCGAAATTTCCAACCCGTGGTCCGTGAACTCTTTTAAAGTTGTTTCAAACTGATGAGGAATATGGAACTCATTTCGGAGAAAACACGAGCTCGTCTCGGAAAACGATGCAAATGTTCTCATCTGCTCATTTAAAGCAGTTTTTTTGGGGGGGGGGGGGTGGGGTGGGGGAGGCGCAATAGAAATCTCTGACCATAATGCTCCAAGCATATGGTTTGACTTCTCGTTATGTTAAAATAGATTAGCAAAAGTATAACAATGTAAAATGCTTAAACACTGAGAATATGTGCAAAACAATGAGTTTATAAAATTTAATATAAGAGAATTAAAAAAAAATACAGGGATTTGGAAACAACATTTAGAGGAAGGGAGAAAAATCATTCTTCTCGTCAGTAACTTGTATCGCAATTTGTTAGCGTTAAGGCTCGTCTTGTTGGAGTGTTTTAAAGTTTCCGTCTACTTTCCAAGGAAATTTTTTAGAATCTTTTTTAAACTATGGTTTTTTGATGTAATGCCAATTATAACACAAAATACTATTAATACAACAAAATTATTTGAAAATATAATATATTTTGAGCAAAAGAAAAATTTTTAGTAAATTTTAATGAAATTTGACAAAATGGTTTAGACTCTACACAAAGTGGTAAGGCAGCATTGCTGTTTTTCTTTGTACTCGTGTTCTTTGTACTCAATATAATGATGAATGGAATGATCCAAAAGCTAAGAAAAATGGTGAGATGCAAAGAAGTGATGGGTAAATATACACGTACAGATG
Source organism: Argiope trifasciata (assembly GCA_026543055.1). Classification (NCBI taxonomy): domain Eukaryota; kingdom Metazoa; phylum Arthropoda; class Arachnida; order Araneae; family Araneidae; genus Argiope; species Argiope trifasciata. The sequence goes on from JAPMOQ010049361.1 coordinate 1,624,719, forward strand.
CATTTTTTCCATAAATTCACAACTTAATTTCTCTAATAACACCTACATTTGAAAGAGTATTTCTCCAACAATAAAACTTTGCGTTCATTTCATTGCCCATATTATTAAAAGTACATGTTGAAATTTTTATGTAAGTGCCTCTATTAATTTCTGAGGTATTATGTTAATGGTGCAGAATTTTTATGAAAATTAAAGCTTTCGGAAAACTAAAGTGAAAGACAAATTTTAGTTGGAAAATATGTGACTCTGGATGATAAATAAGACCTTCCTTTTCTTAAAAAGGATAAACTATGTTGGAAAGTCTAAACTGGAAGAAATAAGAATTAAAAAAATATTCACCCATGTGGTTGGTAACCAGGGTTTTTAACGTAGTCGTATACCTTAAAAACTAGAAACATTCGGAAAATACTTTTTTGTTTACAGAACTGTTGGCAAATCTGATGCTAAATCTATTTTTCCGATATATATATATATATATATATATATATATTGGAAACTTTTTTTTCTTTCATGGCTAATTAGTTGGTTTTTATCTTGGTTACTATGGGTCTCTCCATTCATCTTTTATAGCAAGATGATTCCTCTGGGAAAAAATAAATGAAATTTGATCTATATAAATAAAAACGAATGTATGTCTTTTTTGACTTCCTAAACAGTTCATTTGATGGCGATGAAACTGGGTCAACTTATTCCTTACACCTACGGGATGGTTATAAGGATATGACAATTATCTAAAATTGAATTTAAGAAATCGAATCTCAACCGCATCTATTCACCAAGGATTCATCTCTAAATAGCTCGCAGAGGAGACACAATACATTCAGTAGAAATGTTAAATCCAAATTACAGGTTCATATTGCATAGCTATAGAAAGCACATGCCATTCTCAGAGGTAACCACTTTATGACAGCATATGCGAGACAGCTTTAGGGAGAACAATCCTGAGGTTTTTATGTTTTAATTAAATTTCAATGTTTTTTTCAGTAACTACCAAAAATATTGAAGTACAAATAATTTTGCACCCTCTTAATTTTCAACAATTATCTTATATATGAAAGATTTTAAGGCATATTTTCTATGTTTAATCCATTTTAAAAGAAACTATTTCAATCCCATTTTCTAAAATGAAACTTGAGAATTCTGAACAAATATTAAACGAGTCACGAGATACAATAAACTGTGGCTTTCATGACCATTCTGAAAGAACACCAAGTTTTGCAATTCATAAAGAATGCACAAATCTAATACATAAAAATGAATATTTGTGTGTTCGTATTTTATATCCTATCGTACCGTTCCTCCTATTTCGATAAAACATTGCCAAATCATTGATTGATTACACTTAATATTTTTTCGACGGCAGCAACGTGCCGGATACCAGGTAGTAGAGAATATACAGGAATTACGATCCAATGACGCGACCAGGGTAATCATAATGAGAATCATATCCACCCTGTCATAAAATTTGGATTCATTTGAATAACTACGGCAATTAAAATGGGTTTTGCAGCAATCACATGACAGCTACTCATGCATCCTACACTCATTTAAACCTAACATCGGAGTAAGCGTGACTAGCTCATCTTATACCGTTAGTGTGGTGGGTCTAATGCCACTTGGTCATACCAAGCCCGAATGAGCGGAGCTCTTTCGAATGAATGCAGAGGTGTGAGCCTTTCGTTGTTTACGAGCACCTTTCAGGGGAAAAGACGCCTTTACTCGGACACACGCGACACGATCCTTTTGAGGGGGCGGTCGAACTCATTCATCCGTTCGCAAGTCAGAATTGAGATCCGATTCAGAAACCGACTCATCACTGATCAGTAGCAAATTCCAAAGATGCTACAAAGTCATATATTTATAATTTTTCGGATAGTAAAATTTTAAATTTGCAAGTTTGTTGCAAGCGTCACTTACTAAATGACGACCCTTTTCAAATTCTCATCTTCTCATCACACCAGAAATAGATATAATTTTTTTAGAAAAAATGCTTTTCTTTCCAGAGAAAGGAATGCTTTGAAAAACGGAAAGTCTTCACAGTTTTAACAAACCTTCTTCATCTTCTTTGTGCTTAAAGTATCCGACTACGTTAAAAATACTGGTTATCGACCATAATGGACATAATTTTTTTAATTGTTATTTCTTGTAGTTAAGGCTTTTCTCTTTCCAAAACAGTTTATCTTTTCTGAGAAAATGAAGGCCTGACCTATCATCCATATTTTCACATATTTTTCAGATAAAATTTGTCTTTAACTACAAATCTCTCCAAACTTTAATTTTCTTAAAAATCCTCCACCATTAACATGATATCTTAAAATCTAATAGAGGCATTTACATAAAAATTTCAGCATGTGTTTTAAATAATATGGGCAATGAAATGAACCCAAAGTTTTAGTGCTGGTGAAATACTTTTTTGATTTACAGGTGATTTTAGAAAAATGAAGTTGTGAATTCATGGGAAAAAATGCATATGCACATATATTTTTATTTATAGCTTCTTTGTATCTCAGCATTTTTCTTAGATTTTGGCTCATTTCATTCGTTATTCTATTCTAAAACTTGTGTACAAAGAAAAATCCTATTGTTAAAATACAATTTTGTGTATAGTGTAAACAATTTTGGTTCAATTTCACTAAAATTTGCTACAAATTTTCCTATTTCTCAAAATGTATTATGTTTTCAAATATTTATTGTGTCCACAGTATTTTGTGTTATAACTGACAATACATTTAAAAATCACAGCTTTAAATATCCAATTTTTCAAACATTTTTCCTTCGAACGTAGTCGGATACCTTAAGAAAGGAGGGAAAATGGAGGGAACTTGCAAATTTATTTCAGAAATCTGTAAAATTATAAAAGTATGACTTTGTAGCACCTTTGGAATTCGCTGCTGATATATAGAAAAACGTCTTTTTTTTCTTCATCCAGATGGTGTAAAAGAGCTAAATTCATTGTATCCATTTCAATTCTTTCAGGGACATCAGTACTCCCACTAAGTGCCCTCGTATGCATCAAAATGATGAAAAAAAGGTCTTCCAAAACCTTCTGTTTAGTTTAGTTATATTAACGTCCCGTTTTTAATGCAACACGAGGGCTATTTTGGGAAGGACCTCGAAATTTTGTACCTCGGTCAGATGACGAGGATGACAGGCAACCGCCCTCTCCCCTCCGCACCACACCAACGGCAGGACGTTTGGCCTGACAGATTTAACGTGCAAGAGACCCCCTCACACGGCGGTTCTTCGGGGGAAATCGAGTAATGAACCTGAAACCCTCCGGTTCCGAAGCCGAGACCTCACCACCAGGCCACCGCGGCCCCCCAAAACTTTCTAGAAACTTCTTTAATTGAAAAAAATATATCCTTCCCCTCTCTACATGGAGTAGTAGGCAAGGCCGTTAACGCCATGAGTAGCCAGATTTTTATTTTCAATGTCCAGGACATGAGATTTATGATTTGCGGTAAAGAAAAAAAGTGCGTTATTTATCAAGCTACTTAAAAAACGGGGGCGGTAGCTTGGTCGGTAGAACGTCCATCTTGCAACCGAAAGGTGGCGAGTTCTGTCCTCGTCTCGGCCAAAGGCCGCCGTGTTGGCTCATGGCAGCGGGGGCAAATTTAATAGGTCCTCCAAGTTCCCATAACAAATGATATCTCTGAAGGTACTGAATCAGGGATGAGTCGGTCTCTGATTTGGATCTCAATTCTGACTTGCGGATGGATGAATGAGTTCGACCGCCCCCTCAAAAGGGTTTTGTCGTGCGTGTTCGAGCAGAGTCACCTGAACGGTGCTCGATCATAACGAAAGGCGCACACTTCTTTCTTCATTCGGAAGAGTTTCGCTCATTCGGGCTTGGTATGACCAAGTGGTATTAGACCCACCCACCATAACAGGATAAAATTCATATATATGAACTTGTTACAACAAGAAAATTTCTGTGTCACCAACCACCACCACCTGATATTCCATCCCGAACAGAAGTGACATATTGGAATACTGAACAACGAATTCATTCACCACCACCACTTAAAAAGGAGCTCAATAAGTGGAAACCGTCACTTCACAAACTACACCAATCTTAACTTTCCTAATTTTTCAAGAATATTTTTTTTATTTTTTGCAGGAATATATATATATATATATATATATATATATATATATATATATATTCTAAATACCTTAGATAATGGATACGTAAGATATTTTCCACACGTCACCCTTTCGAACCAAACGTGGAAATAAATTGTGATGAGAAGGTGAGAGCTTCAAAGGGGAAGTCATTTCGTAAGTGACCCTTGCAACAAACTTGCAAATTTAAAAGTAAAATTTCGTCAAAGCAGTTCATCGGATAAAAATGCACTTTTATGAAATGCACAAAAATCGCTAATCACAATGACTATATTGAATATCTTATGAAAAGCAGAAAGAGCCAGTGATTTACTTTGATAAGTGCACATCTTTATATCCAGAAAGAAAATACTGCACGTATTTGCATTTTTTAAAAAGAAATATCGGAATAAATCCTTTTTAATAATGACTCAGATTATTGTAATGGATTCATTGTTTCTGTTTGTTTTGCCTCTAAATTGATGAAATTTTGCTTCTTTTCATTTTTGCATGCTCGTAAAATTAAGATGAATGATTTTTTTGTCCAACCTGAAATGCGTTCTGTAGTAACATATATTTTCAGAGATAACTATGCTCTTCATTTTAACCGCTTGCTTTTTACATGTATTTTTGAAATAGATATATAAAATTATTAATAACAGAAGAATTAATTCGTAAAATTGACGACTCCCTTTACCTTTCGATTGAGCTCATATCTCAACTTTATTTATTTTTGTATTGATCAATTCAGTATCTGCAGTGAAATTCAGAATTAAGAGCTGATATAGGAAGTTTCGTTGATTAAATAATGTTGGCTGGCATTTATCTAGGAAAGCCACCAATTTGGTGGAGGGTTAGTTTTAGTTTAGTTATATTAAAGTCCCATTTTGAAGTAACACGAGGGCTATTTTGGGACCGTCCTCTTCATTTTGAATCCAGGTCAGATGATGAGGACGACACCTGAGCTGGCACCTCTCCTCTCTCCTACACAACACCAGCGGGAGGACGTTTGGTCTGACGGATTTAAAGTGCAAGAGACCCCCTTCACACGGCGGTTCTTTGGTGGAATCGAGTCTCGAACCTGAAGCCCCTCGGTTCCGAAGCTGAGATCTTACTACCAGGCCACCACGGCCCAAATTAGGTGGTGGAGGAATGCCTGGAGTTTGTTTTTACTGTTGTTTTGCGACAATCTCACTTTATACGTACATTTGATCGATAGAACTTTCCGTTCATTTGAATTTATTCAAATTGAGATCAACTAGTGCTTAAATTTAACCTGGGATTTTCTTATAATTCTCTTGATAATTAAGGTGATCGAATTTTTCCCCTTGCCTTTTCAGTCGGGTCACTGATTTGTGAACCGACAGTCTTGACAAACATAATATTTGAAATACACTGAAAATGTTCCGGCGTCCTGGAGCAGGGGTAGCGTGCCTCCCACGTGTTCTGGGTGTCCCAGGTTCGAGTCCCGGTTCGGAATGGTTGTTCTGTGTCCTATCTGAGATGTATGAATGTGCCCCCCACTCTGTAAAAAGGGGTTGTGCAATCGAATGTGTGTGTCATCTTCATGTGAGCTAGAAGTCAGACTTCTAATCTCTGCGTGCTCAGGGGTCTTTACCCTCAGAAGCAACTGCACCCCCTTTCCATGGAAGCACGGACACGACGTCATCATCATCACTGAAAATGTTTCCCTATTTTTTAAACTTTAGTTTTCAAGATTACTTTTAATTTAAATTTAATTTTTAAGTTCTTAAATCCGCAGCTTTGAAGTGAATTCAAACTGAACTGTTTTAATATTTCCTTTTATCGTGGCATTTTTGCATAAAAATTTGTTTATGTAGATTAAAATCAACGAAAGAGGGCTTCTTTGAGGAAAGGAAACTTTCCTTCCCTCGTGACTACACTCCCTTCAGAACCCTGTCTTTGTTCTTGGTATGGTATGATATAGTGAATTTTATTGGCAAAAGCTCCAACTCTGGACAAGCTGCGCCATCCACAAGGATATTTAAATAATACTATTATAAAATGTGTAAATTAAAGAAGGATGTATTGCAAAAATGTCAAAAGTTTAGAAGAGCTATGATTCAAAACGATTTGGCACAAGAATAAAAATAAATCTCAGTTGTTAAATGCTATGAAAAAAAAAAAAAAAAAAAAAAAAAAAACCAAATGGCTTTTAAAAAATCAAAAAGTTTTAAGTGAGTTTTCTCCCCCACTAGGTCTCGTCAATCTAAAATAGGCGAATGAAAGCGAGTTAAACGATCCGAAGTAAAATTAGGGCATTCAGTAAGAGTATGTGCTATAGAATGGATCACTCCACAGTCGTGCAATGAGAGGTCCGTTTCCCAAACAACAAATGTCTATGAGTATGTCTTGTGTGACCAATACGTAGACGAATTAAATTTACATCCGTGGATTCTTGGAACAAATTTGTTGCTAGAGAAAAAGAAAATTACAATTTTAAAAAAATCTAGAAGAGCCTGAACATATCTACTAGAATAGTGAGCATCAAATGAATGTAAAAATTTGTTAAGGTTTCCAAACATCATCTTGCCTTTAGAATTATATTTTACTAGCTGCTACCCGGCGCTTTGCTCCTGCCGAAGAAAATATTATTAAGTGCAATCAGTCAGTAATTCGGCATCAAAATAGGATGAACGGTACATAAAATACGAACAAACAAACATTCATTTCTACATATTAGATTTGCGTATTTTTTTAGAAATGTAAAACTTGGTGTTATTTCCGAATGATGATGAAAGAAACTGTTTATTGTATTTCGAGATTCTTTTAATCCTCGTTCAGAATTCTCAAGTTTAATTTTAGAAAATGTGATTAAAATGATTAAACATAGAAAGCATTATGCCATAAAATCGTTAATATAGTTGAAAAGATAATTTTTGGAAATTAGGATGGAGCTAAATTATTTGTACTACAATATTTTTTGGTGGTTACTGCGAAAAACGCTAAAATTTAATTAAAATATAAAAACCCCAATATTCTCCCCTAAACTTTCTCTCATAATCTGTAATACAGTTATTTCTGAGAATGAATTGCATGACGTTGGTTTTGAATAGCTACATAATATAAACCTTTCGCTTGGATTTAGCATTCGCACTGAATCTATTGTGCATCTTCAGCGAATTATTTGGTGATGAATCCTTGGTAAGCAGACGCGATTGAGATTTATTTTTTAAAAGTTTTAGACAACAGACAAAACAATAAGCTGACCGAGTTTCATTGCAATCGGATGGACGGTTTAGGAAGGCATAGCAGACATACATTCAAATAATAATTTTTATTTAGAGGATTACGGAATGATTAGAAGGAAAAGAGGCAGGGAGGATGAACGATATTTCTGGCCAGCTTTGTGGGTGAAGAATTCCCTGTAAAAATTAAGCAAAATGTGCATTTAATTAACCTGTAACTGGAAACATGAATTTCCTCAGGCGGCTCGATAGGAATCAAAATGACTCTGTGGGTATTTTTCTTCTTTCGTAAACATCATAGGAATTAATTGTGGAAGCAATACATTCTGGAAATCACGTGGTTATTAAAAATATTAGCATTAAAAATGTTTAATGTCATAATATTAAATACTGCAAAGATGTTATAAGAAAAACCTAAACAATCTTTTAATGTGCATTTACTTTGTTTAGATATCACGGAATTACACTAATGTTAAAAACGTTTAGAATTTAACAAATAGAAATGAAGAATGCATTATTTAAAAATATTATTTTAAGAATATTTGTTTATTATTTTCGCATTATTCGAATTAAAAGCAGTTTGAAAGACTTGGGAATCAGTGACTCCATTAAAAATAACTAACATTTTGAAAAAGTATAACTTGATTGTACTCAGACTTTAGCCAATATATTGCTGAAAGAACAACTTCAAGGTTTTGAGAAGATGATTATATTTCAGGACAAAATACCACATGAAATCACAGCTAGTGAGCAACATAGAGACATTTTGACAACCGCCTCTTGTGACGGGTTAACTATTGATGCTCATCAGCAGGGAGTCGGAAGATGGTTTTAGAAATGCTCGAGAAATCTCATTTCGGCACACTTCTTCAATCGAATACAAATACACACGCACGCGCAAGTTTATATTTATTATTCTGAGGAAAAGAAATAGGATTTTTTTCAGATGCATGAATACATGCCTTTCTGCATCTTTAAATGTCTGGCGTTGGTTGGTTGATTAGGGTTATTTTGGTGCAAAAACCATATTTTATCATGCTGCGCCAAGCAAATGGTAAAATTCGATTATAGATCGAATTATAAAACCACAGATGATAAAAAATAAAAGCAGAAAGTTGCCAATATACAAATACCAAAAGTAAAAGTTCAAATGCATACAAGGTTGTAAATGAAACAAAGATGCGAAAAACGCATTACCACGATGCGATGTTAAAGTCAAACGTGAACGGAAGTTAAAAGAGTTAAATACAAGTGTAAATGTCAATGGATTTTAAAATGTTTGGGTGGAATTTTTCACCCAACAGGTCTTGTAATGTGAATGACGATGAGCTAAAGAAGTGTAGACGAGATGAATTAAAAGACGGGCACTATATCAAAATATGTTTAATGAATAAATCCACACGAAAAGCTGTGCATTTAATTTTAATGTCTGCCAGTCGCATGTTAAATGTCGCTGCGCATAACCTGACACTTAAATGCGTGTGGCCTTAAACATAAAAATTCCAGAAATTCCTTCAGCTCCAAAAAAACCAGTGAAAGTAAATTTTAGGTTTTCTCCCAAAAATTGTTTCGCCTTTTGAGAATTAGAGCTATCTGTGTAAGAATTTATGCTCACGAAATTTAATTTTAATAAAATCATTTTCAAACACACACATGCAAGAATATTTTGAATGTTGTGTTATGGATGTGGTGAAAAATTAAACATTTATAACTTAATGCGTAAAACATCTACGCTGAATACATGAGTATTGTTTTTTCATTCATGAAAGGGTTAAAACAATACCAGAATTTTTTCCAACATTTTTTTTTAGATTTTTAATTTATCAAAATAATTACTATTGTGTGTATATATAGATATAAAGAGCCCTCTCTAAGCATTTCAATGAAATTTCCTGCGTTAATGTGATTCTTCATGATTTCCTTCATTTTAAATCGGTTATTTATGCCACACTATTATTATAAATTTTAAAAAATATATAAAAATAGAACAAAAAATTGAATGGGAAATAGATTAATATCGATGGTAAGCTAAATCTTAAAACGGGGTTAAAATGGTTTAACACACTTACAATAATACATTTCGAAGTTATTGAGAAAAATCTTTATATGTGGAGTTTTTAAGATAAAAGTTTAGGGGAAAATACCTTGAGTTAGTATCTACCATAAAAAGAAAATAGTTGCGAAATTCGATGGCTATCAATCTAATGTCTTGCCCTTCAGAAGGTCGTGAACAAGCTTGGTATTATAATAAAATTTATAATTTGTATCCAGGTTATAAGTATAATAGAGCCGAGATTAACTGGACTGGATCCGTTCGAGTCATAACAGATTTGGATATCAGACATTTAGATGACTGGACAACTGAAAGGAGAAAAAATCATTTCATGGAGGAAGGACGAAGTGTTCATTTAATGACTTCAAAGGCGTTGTTGTTTATACGTTTTGCATCCTTGTATACAGTGGTGGATTTCCGCACACGCGGTGAAGACATATCTAGACATGGGAGATCTCCTGTCTATTTCCAAAGATTTGGAAGAACGCAGGAAAATAAATGCATTTGTGGAGAAATGGGTACGGTTTACCACTATTAAGTGGAATGTATTATGTGAAATAATACACTACGAAGTTATTGAGAAAAATCGTTATGTGTGGAATTTTTAAGATAAAATAATTTTTAAAATAAATAATTGAGGTCTCAGAGTGAAGGAAAAACCTGAAGATTGCAAATAACGATTTAAGTACAATACTGATGGTACCAGGTCATCCCAAAACCCTGAAGAATAGGATGTTAAAGATGGACAGTCTCATTCCTACTGTCTGAGAGGGTGCAGGTGGGGGGAAAGACGGCTATTTACTTCCCCGAAAGGAATGTTAGTTTGATGGATTGGTTAATGTAAGGTTCGACAATACTTATTCAGCTGTCGACCACAACCAATCCTGTCGGTACTGTTACGTAGTGGTGGGGTGGTCGGCTGTATGCAAGAAGAAGAGGGTGGAAGCGATCGCCTCGTGTCTCGAGACACAAAGGGGCCTCAAAATCTATTTGAATGCTCGTTATAGTGTTAAACTGAAAATAAGTTTGATTGTTCAAGCCTTCTCTTCCGTGTGATTCCCAGAATTTTCCCATTTTACTTTTTCTTTAAAGAAAAAGTGTTCATTTACCGATAAAAGTGCTAATGAAAAAGTACAATTCTAGCGGAATCAAAACACATGAGTCTGCAAATTCTTTTCTTAAACTTTGAAAATTCAGGATACTTTCTCATCAGTCTCTCTCTCGCACACTGTAGCATGTTGACCAAGGTTTGGAATAAATAATCTGAAAATGGAACTATTTCCTTGCAATCACGAAGAATGAAAATCGTTGAAGAACGCAAGGACTGTTGCTTTCAATTATACGCATATAAAAAAAATACAAGATTCATTGGTCAAAAAACAATAAAAAAATGATTTGGTATGCAAAATCGGTCGAAAAGAGGCGTAATATTTCTAGAAACAAAAGCTATAAATGTATTAGGAGCTGCCTTTCAATATACGTATTATACATATATAAAAGAATACAAGAATTATTGGTCTAGAAACCATGAAAAAAGTTACTTAGTACATAATATGTGTCGATAAAAAGCATAATATCTGAGCAGATAAAAAATAAAAGCTATAAGTGCATTAGGAATTGCCCTTCTATGCATAACAATATCACACAATAAATATTAAGAAAGTTACAACTGAAAGAAGTTTATATCGCTACTTTTTTTTTTTGTCAACATTAGAGTTTACCTTGGAGGAGTCTCAAAATATTTCAATGCCTGTAGCCTCGTATTACCAAAAACCGCCACTGCTTTTACTTTATATTGTGACGTAGATAGAACTCAAGAAGACACAGGAAGTAGAGTGAAATCCATTTATTAACTCAATTCTGAACTGAGAGCCTCTGTGACTCAGAGATCTTTGGCTTTATACCGGTAGGGAAAGTTCCGGAATACCTTTCTGGAGACAGTAAAAAAAGTCCAGAGCACTCATCTGGTAAATGAAAGAAAAGTCCAGAATCTTCTGGAACACGAAATGAAGGAAAAACAAATGTTAAGTCTACTGGGATTCGAACACATAATTCCCTGACTATGAGTCAAGCGTCATAACCCTTCAGCTATGCAAAATCGGCGATGTTTAGTTTCGATGCGGCAATATTATCACATTTTATGATCAAAATGAGTGTTCTTACTCAAGAAAATTTTCTTGGTGATTTCATTCCCTCTCAACCTCCACCGTTGCTTACAGTTGCAGCATTGTCAAACAGGATCTCGTCTAGGCATAGGGCATACACATTTCACTCATATGCCTCTTATATTAGGCCAAAATCCACCTCTGTGCAACAGCTGCCAAGTGCATCTTACTGTTTGTCATATTTTAATTGAATGTCCTGTTTAAAATTCTTATCGCGTTCAATTTTTTAAATCTTCTTCTCCAACATTACAAGACTTGGTGGGTGAAAAATACCACTCGGGCATGTTTAAATTCTTAAGATTTTTCTCTTGCATTTAGCAGTTTTTTTGATTATGTGGAACATTCCTTTGTCAAGTTCATGTACATTGCATTGTTGTATGAATCATAGTTTTAAATTTTAAGTTGCTGAAGTCCTTTTTTAAATCCTATTTTCGCAATTTTATCTTTACACCTCTGTGTTTATAATTTCTTAAATGAGTGTGTGTTTTTTAAAAATATCTTTTAACCGTTTACCATTTGATGTCGGCGTCCTGACATAGGGATAACGTGTCTTCCCCGTTATCTGGGTACCCCTAGTTCGAGTCCCGGTTCGAGCTTGGTTGTTTCTCTGTGCTCTATCTGTGAGAAGAGTGAATGTGGCCCCTGTAAAAAGGGGTTGTGCAAGCGAATGAGAAGCATGGAGTAGCCAAGTCATACTCTTGATGCTAGTTGGCGCTACTGAAAAACAAGGGACGCTAAAATTAGGTTTAAATCGCTGACTATCGATCGGTGGGCTTGCTTTAGTTTAACTATATCAACGTCCCGTTTAAAGCAACACTAGGGCTATTTTGGGACGGACCTCGTACTTTAGAGCCACGGTCACACGACGAGGGCGACACCTGACCTGGCTACCCCCCTCTTTCCTCCGCACCACACCAGTGGGAGGACGTTTGGCCTGACAGACTTAACGTGCAAGAGACCCCTCACACGACGGTTCTTCGATGGAATCGAGTCTCGAACCTGAAACCTTCCGATTCCGAAGCCGAGACTTTACCACCAGGCAACCGCAGCCATTTGATTAGCGCTGTATGGCCAGATTTGGCTCCTGCGCCATAAAGCCAAATCAAACCATCGAAACAGGATCTGATCGTTCTCCCTCCCGTCGCCAGATGGCAACACTGTTGCGAAGGGCGAAAGATGGATAATTGACCGTGAGCGCTGAGAACATGAAAAAAGCAGAAAATGATAGGAAAAGAATGAAAAAATCAAAAGTAAACGAACTCAATAAAAACGGGGAAAGTGAGACGCGCTGCAAAGAAGGAAAAAAAAAAAATACAATGCGAGTAATAAATGAGTGGTCGTCTCCCGCTCGGATAATAGCAGAGTGGCTTGTGGGAGAGAGCGGTCTGTAATCTCGTTTTGTATTTGCCCTTGTCAGACGAACGCCCAAAGCGGATGGGCACCTTGTTCCAGCAAGGAATGTTTTTTTTTAAATCTTCCTTTCGGGAAATCGTTCGCTGGCGGAGACATTTAATAAGTTCTTTCTGTTCTTCGCTATTGCAAATATATAATAATAAATAATCTTAAAAAGTACATTTTGAAAATCTTTCAGGTATCCGGTAACGTTCGGAGGACAATTTTTGAAAAATTGGATTTTTTAAACATTATATAAGACAGTAGTTTTTAGTTGTATTGTCGATTATAATGTAAAATACTACGAATGCAACACAGCTATATGAAAATGCAATATATATTGAGAAATAAGAAAATTTCAAGCACATTTTTATGAAATTGAACCAAAACACTCTACACAAAATGGTAAAGCAGAATTCTTTGCACTATAAACCGCATAGTGCAAGGAGCACAACAAAAATGAATTAAAATATGAAATGTAGCTGGAATTTTATTGTAAAGTAATTAATGTTTAGATACTTATCATTATAGGAAAAGACACGAGTCCTCTAAAACCGAAATAAATACCACAAAAGCTTCAATTACTGGTTGCAATTTCACGAAATGTAAAAGCCATTTCCTCTATTTAGTTGCGCTAGTTATTTAAGGTATCCAACAACGTACATTTTTTTTTTTTTTTTTTTTTGAAAAATTGAACAGTTAAAAAATTAGTTATGGTTTTCAGATGCATCGTCAATTATAAACACTATAAATAAAAAAAATAGTTGAAAACATAATATATTTTGAGAAATTCGAAAGTTTGAAGTAAATTTCAATGAAATTCAACCAAAACGGTTAACACTGTACTCAAAAATTGTAACTCAGCAGTCCTATTTTGCTCTGTACACAAGTTACAGAATACAATGATGGAGGAAATGAACCAAAATCTTGATATGCAAAGAAGTGATGGGTAAAAAGATACGTACATATGCATTTTTTCCATCAATTCACAACTTAATTCTTCTAAAAACACTTATAAATGAAAAAGTATCTCACCAACAATACAACTTTGGATTCATTTCATTGCCAACATCATTTAAAACACACGTTGACACTTTTACTTAAATACCTCTATTAGTTTTATGGATATCCTGTGAACGGTGGAGAATTTGCATGAAAATGAAAATTTTGTGAAAATGGAAGACACATTTTTGCTGAAAATACGTGTAACCCTGGATGATAGGTCAGACCTTCCTTTTCCTGGAAGATATAAACTGCTTTGTAAAAAGTAAAGTGTGAACTACAAGGAATAACAATAATAATTTTAAAAAATTCGCAAATTTCGCCAATACTTTCTTAAAGTTTCATTGACGAATGATCGAATTCTGAAAAGGAAGGACCTTCTCGTGTTCTTTTCTGTCTCAAAGCAGTGATGAAAGATACTTTGGAAAAATAATTTTATGCTTGTTGCTTCACGACTCGTTATATCACGTTTTTAATGAAGATGAAGAATGACTATTATTCTCGTCTTCATTAAAACATTGTAGAATCTAAATAACATTAATAAATATAAACAATAAATAGATAAGGATTAAAACTAGCGATGAAATAATCTCGGAGAGAATTTTTTGGTTGCAAGTCACTTAATGTTATGACAATAAAAAAAGTTTTTCTTCAGTCTGTTTTCAAAATTTTGGTGATTCCGAAAAATGTACTGTTTTATGTCTCGCAATTTAAAAATAATTTTTTTTTTTTTTAATTTAGCACAAAAAAATTGGCATATAATGCCCTGATTATCGGAAATTGTGTTTATCGGATTATCGTGTTTGCGAACGTCATAGCCTTTGGGAAATGAGTTCAAGCTTGTTAATTAAGAAAAAAAAAAATGCTAAATTCGAATTTCCGTTTTAAATCTTTTCAAAACAGCCGTTATGATACTTTTGGAGATAGCAATAACACACAACTCCATCGATTAAATATATATATATATATAGATATTTAATTAATAATTCTTAGAGCACTTTAAATACTTGGTGAAATAATCTGAATACATATTAATGATTGGTTGAAGTGTAGCACGGTGTGCCCCCGAGTTTCTCGCTAATATGGCAACCCAGCGGAACTTTTTAACAGTAACCCTAGTTCTGTTTTGTTTACTATTTTTTACAATAGTTGAGTTATTCATTAACTGCAACTGTTTTATAATAAATTTAATATTTAAAATATCGATTTCAGATTATTTAAATGTTGTTTATCATTTTTATTTAAAATTTATTATACAAAGAAAGTTTAGAATAAAATTAATACTAATTTCATTTTTAGTGTTAATATTTACAATTTTTTTCTGTTTTCCCAATTTTAATTATCAATATGCGAATCGTCTGCGTTTTCGTATTAAAAGAAGTCTGCCATGGAATTATTCGCAGTTCTCGTAATTCTTTTCTCGCTGTAACGTTTGGTTCCCTCGAAATATTATTATGTCTGCAATCGCACAGCAGTGGATGTCTGGTAGTTGGGATGGTAGGCACACCTTGGAACCTGCTGAATGGATGAAGTGTGAGTGAAATATTTTTTTATGAGTTGATGAGGCTTGGAAAGAATGCTTTGAGTTTTATGAAGTGCTGAGTGTTTATGAAAAGATTAAATAAAACAAGTAAGTACATTAAATATTAAAAATTCTGTATAATATTAATTCCTATAACATCCTTTATTCTTACTTGTAATATTATTATGCACTATTCCTTAATCCGCACCGCCCATCTGTTCAATTTGCTTGCGAAGCTACTGCATTCTCGCTCCCTAGGAAAGCGAAGCCCTGAGATGTATTTTTTAAGTTAAAAAATACTGCCCGGTGCCTTCTACAGATGCCTTCGGCATCTGTAGAAGGCACCGGGAAGTATTAAACAAATAATTATAATTAGTTAAACATTCTAAATAAAAAGGCGGGAAATGGCAACCGTAACTATTCCACGGAACAGTTTATTTTGTCCACCATCTTTATTGGTGACTTGGCAACCTTGGTGCAGCAAGAGACACACTATTCTACACTTTTACCAAATGATCTACTGAATTCAAAGTTTCAACTGCAGCAAAATGTAATAGGAAAATTATAACATTTACCAAATTTCCATACAGCCAGTTCTAAATAATCATAATAACAATTTCTTGCTGTTGCCAACTCCAAAAGTAGAATGTACTTGAGTTGTAAGAGCTCCTGTTGCCAACGCCACAATGCTTTTATGATACTTACTGGTTTGATACTTGCGGCAAATTATTATTTCTTGTAGTTCAGACTTTCATCTTCCCAAAACAATTTATTTTTTCTAAGAAAAGGAATGTCTAACCTATCATCCAGGGGAATTTTAAGCAAAGTCTATTTTTCAGCTAAAATTCGACTTTAACTTCAATTTGATTTTCATAAAAAATTCTCCACCGTTAACGAGATGTCTCAAAAACTAATAGAGGTATTAAAAAAATTATAGCGTGTGTTTTAAATAATATGGGTAATAAAAGGAACGTTAAGTTTTATTGTGGGTGAAATACTTTTCATTTGTAGGTGTTTTTTTTTAAAAAAAATAAGTTGTGAATTTAAGGAAAAAAATGCATACATACGAATATTTTTATCCATAACTTCTTTGCATCTCAATATTTGTCTCAGATTTTTGTTCTTTTCTTTCATCATTATATTCTAGAACTTGTGCACAAAGAAAAGCAGGATCGCTTTTCTTTGTGCACTACACTTTTACACTTTCTTTCACTTTCTACACTTTCTGCACTACACTTTTATGCAGAGTGTTAACCGTTTTGTTTAAATTTCATTAAAATTTACTACAAATATTCCTGTTTCTCAGAATATATTATATTTTCACATAATTTTGTTGCATTCATAGTTTTTTGTATCATAATTGACAACACATCTAAAAACCGTAATTTTAAACAGATTTTTTTTAAAATTCAATTTAAAAAATTTTTTTTGAACGTAGTCAGATACCTTAAATTCAAATTTCCTTCTTTCCTCTTTTAAAATGAACTGTTATGATTCTTACCTGGTTTGAATAACCGAACACAACTGAAGCAAATAAAATCGCTGTTCAGTAATTTTTTCCCTCACGTTTCAATATTTTTCATGACAAGACTGAATTGTACTAGGAATCAAATTTATAGATATAATAAAAAATATTTTGATTATTTTCAATATTCTTTCCTTTAAAATAAAATTAATCATATGTATAGTACATAAAAATGGAAGTCTGTTTATTTGTCTTATAAATAAATGTACAATTTTTTATCCACTTTGATGAATTGCACCAGATGATATTTTTAAAACAGATTCAAATCATAGAAGATTAAAAGGCAAATCTCTATTTTCTTTTCGATGTGAAAAAAATTAATAAAAATTTTTTTTGCAAGCATTTGGCTTTTTTCACATTATTTCATCTGTTAATAACACCTCCCGAAAATAAAAACTTTTTATTATAAAAACTATTTTTGAGTTTAGTTGTCGTACATTTCCTCTAATTTTTGAACTTTCAAAAAACTTTTTTTTATGAAATGGAACAATACTTTTCATTGCTATTTGGAAAACTAAAATAATTTTGTAGTTTTGCGGTGATCCATTTACGAAAGTACTCTCTATTCTACGTGACTGCCTTTAGAGAGCTTATTGTTAATAAGAAATGTTGATTAACTTCAACTAATTTGATATTTATGATTGTTTGGAAGAAATATTTGTTCAACTGTAAAATGTCATTAAATAATAGCATTATTTATTTAAAAATCTGCATTTTTCTAAATATTATAAGTATGAATATTCTTTTTGTAATCTATTTCCATGATATCATAATATCATGAAAACTTTAACTGTCTGTCTAATACATCTTCTAAATGCACGGCGTCTTTCACAATATTTCAGCTTTTATTTTTTATTCAGGTAAATTGCAATGATAACAAACAAAACTTTTATTTTTTAGGTTTCAAGAAAAAAAAATTCAAAAAAAATAATAAATAAATAAAGATAGAAAAAACACCAGTTAAAATGTTAAACTACAGAAACTGAATTTCATAGCAACAAAGTGTTCGAATTCCTTCGAAAAATATTTTGATTGCTTTTAATGTATGAAAAATGCAATTTAAATGGTAAAACCGATAGGAAGGTTTTTTAAATTTCAAAATGAAAGTTGTTTCTGTAATAT
>JAPMOQ010049361.1:1651892-1707195 GCA_026543055.1 Argiope trifasciata
ATGCTACAAACCAAGCTAATTACCGATCTAATCGTACTGCACAAGAACGTGACGACGGAAATGAACGTGAAAGAATTCGGATATCACAAAAGCGTGAAGCGCGAGCGCGACATTCAACTAATAATCGAGAAAGTTTGAATCGAGCTGCTTTCAGTTACGATGTGTCAATTGACTACAGTAACTACCAATGTGTTGTTATTGGTTCTATGAACTCGGTTTGCTCACACTGTAAGGCATTAAAATACAAAAACGAAGCCAATGGATTGTGTTGCGCAAATGGTAAAGTGAAATTGATACCATTGGATCCACCACCAGAACCATTGTACTCATTGGTTTCAGGAATAGGAACAGATTCTATACACTTTTTGACACATATCCAACAATATAACAATTGCTTTCAAATGACTTCATTTGGGGCAACAAATGTAGTTCGGGAAAATTTTATGCCAACTTTCAAAGTATGTATTATAGCAGTTACTCATAATTATTTTAGCGAACAAAATTTTCTGTCACCAAAGTTAAGATGTGTCACTAATCTTCAATTTCTTAATCACTTATATATCACTTAGTCATTATATTATATGGTGATTCAGTTTCAGTGACACTTTTATTATATTTTATATTTGATAGATATTAGTTAAAACTAAATATATACTTTTTAAGATCAAATATTATTTAAGTTTGATCACTGACAATCCATTAATTTATACCACACCATAATATTTTTTTTTTTATTTACAGATACAAGGGCAAATATATCACAGAGCAGGTTCGCTGTTACCAGTGTCAGATAGCGACAACAAATTCCTGCAAATTTATTTTATGGGCAATTCACCACAAGAAATTGATCTGCGTTGTGCACATAACAATTTAGTAAAGAGGTCTATTGTAGAACAATTACAAACTTTATTTCATCAACACAATCAATTGATTATATTGTTTAAAACTGCCCTGGATCTGATGCCATCCGATAATCACAAAATTGTAATCAGAGCTGATAAAACACCTGCAGGTCAACATACAAGACGTTTTAATGCACCAACTATTGATGAAGTTGCTATCGTTGTAGTTGGAGAAAACTTAGAATCCCGTGATATTGTTTTACATCGTCGGAATGATCAATTACAACGTATAAAGGAAACACACCGCTCATATGATGCACTGCAATATCCCATTATATTTTGGCAAGGTGAAGATGGCTACGATTTCTCAATAAAAATGATAAATCCCATTACAGGTAACTAAAATATTAATTTAGCTATGGCGATAATATCTCAGTCATTATATTATGTATTTTAATTTTATATTTGAATGTTATTAAAACAAAATCTATTTACAGGTTCTGAAACCAACAAAAAAGTCAGTTCAATGAACTATTATTCATACCGCCTAATGATTCGGGAAAATGAAGATAATCACATATTGAAATGTCGGCGATTATATCACAAATATGTTGTTGACATGTATGTTAAAATTGAAACGGAGAGATTAACATTCATCAGGTTGAATCAAACCAAACTCCGATCTGAAGAGTATATTCACCTTCGAGATGCGATTAATACTGATGGAAATGCACAGAATGTCGGTCGGATGACTATTCTTCCAGCAACATACATCGGAAGCCCTCGGCATATGCACGAATATGCTCAAGATGCCATGTCGTATGTTCGTCATTATGGTACAGCAGATTTGTTCATCACATTTACATGCAATCCGCAATGGATAGAAATCAAGCAGGAGTTATTCCCTGGGCAATCACCCATTGATCGTCATGATATTACAGCCAGAGTCTTTAGACAAAAGTTGAAATCTTTAATGGATTTCATCGTAAAACATAATGTGTTTGGTGAGACACGCTGCTGGATGTATTCTGTGGAGTGGCAGAAACGAGGATTGCCACATGCACACATTTTGATTTGGTTGGTTGAAAAGATAAGGCCAAATGAAGTTGATGCAGTGATATCAGCTGAAATCCCTAATGTACAAGTAGATCCTGGATTGCATGAGGTAGTTATCAAAAACATGATACATGGTCCATGTGGAAATCTTAATCAAAATTCACCGTGTATGATGGATGGTAAATGTTCAAAACGATATCCACGGACATTAATATCGGAAACAATTACTGGTAATGACGGTTATCCATTGTATCGTCGCAGATCGACAGCAGACAATGGAAAATCAACAATTGTCAAATTAAATCAACAAGATATTGAAATAGATAATCGTTGGATTGTTCCATATTCACCCATTTTATCAAAGACATTCAAAGCACACATCAACGTTGAATCTTGCCATTCAGTGAAATCTATTAAATACATTTGCAAATATGTAACCAAAGGGAGTGATATGGCTGTGATTGGAATTGGTGCAGAGAATTCCAATGATGAAGTTACCCAATACCAAATGGGCCGCTATGTCAGTAGTAATGAAGCAGTTTGGCGAATATTTTCTTTTCCTATTCATGAGAGACACCCTTCTGTTGTTCACTTAGCTGTGCATTTAGAAAATGGACAAAGAGTGTATTTTACAGCACAGAACGCAGTACAAAGAGCTGCTCAGCCACCATCTACTACATTAACCAGTTTTTTTGAGACATGCCAAAACGATGATTTCGCAAAAAGATTGCTATATTCTGAAATGCCAAAATATTATACCTGGAATCAATCCTCAAGGAGATTTATACGACGGAAACAAGGAAAACCAGTTCCAGGATATACAGATGTATATTCCACCGATGCGATTGGTCGAATTTATTCAGTACATCCAAGCAATGATGAATGTTTTTATTTACGACTGCTATTAGTCAATGTACGTGGCCCAACATCATTCCAACAGTTACGAACTGTTGACGGTGAATTGTGTG
Source organism: Argiope trifasciata (assembly GCA_026543055.1). Lineage (NCBI taxonomy): Eukaryota > Metazoa > Arthropoda > Arachnida > Araneae > Araneidae > Argiope > Argiope trifasciata. The sequence continues at coordinate 1,654,759 of JAPMOQ010049361.1, forward strand.
GATCCTACAGAGAAGCCTGTCAACGTTTGCAATTGCTTGAAAATGACGCTCATTGGGATCAAACTCTCAATGATGCTGTAATATCATCACACGCTCATCAAATACGAACATTGTTTTCTATAATCATATCTACATGCTTCCCATCAAACCCAATTGATTTGTGGATCAAGTACAAAGATTATATGTGTGATGATATTTTTTATCAAATACGGAATAGAATGGGAAATCCAAATATACAAATCAGTGAAGAAATTTACAATGAAGCATTGATTTCAATTGAGGACATGTGCTTGATAATGTCAAACAAACTATTAATTCAATTAGGCCTGACCGCGCCCAATCGTCCAATGCATGACGCTTTTAACCAAGAGTTGCATCGAGAAAAAATGTATGATCTCAACGCTTTGAAAGAATTAATTCAAACAAATCTTCCACTGTTAAATGAACAACAGAAGTATGTATTTGAAACTCTTATGAAAGTAACAAATGATGAAACTGGAGGGATTTACTTCTTAGATGCACCTGGTGGTACAGGAAAAACTTTTTTGATTTCATTAATATTAGCAACAATTCGCTCACAAAATAAAATTGCACTTGCACTCGCTTCGTCGGGAATCGCAGCAACTTTGCTTGAAGGTGGTCGAACAGCCCATTCAGCACTAAAATTGCCATTAAATATGCAAAGCAATGAAACTCCAACCTGCAACGTTTCGAAGAACTCTGCAATGGCAAAGGTTTTGCAGCAATGTAAATTGATTGTTTGGGATGAATGCACGATGGCACATAAAAAATCTTTGGAGGCTTTAGACAGAACCTTAAAAGATCTACGGAGCAATAATAACCGATTTGGTGGTGCAATGATTTTATTAGCAGGAGATTTTCGTCAAACATTGCCAGTGATTCCACGATCAACGCCAGCTGATGAACTCAATGCATGTCTAAAGTCCTCCAATTTGTGGAAACATGTCAAAGTACTTCATTTAAGCAAGAATATGCGTGTCGAGTTGCAAAATGACCAATCTGGAAACATATTCTCTAAACAACTCATTGACATTGGTAATGGCAAATTTCCTATAGACATGTTGACTGGCTGTATTAACTTTCCTCAAAGTTTTTGTCAGTTAACTCGATCAAAAGATGAACTTATTCAGAAGGTGTTTCCAGATGTTTCTCAAAATTACAAAAACCATGATTGGTTGAGCGAACGAGCTATACTGGCTGCAAAAAACATAGATGTAAATGAATTAAATTTCAAAATTCAAGAACAAATTACAGGCGAATTGAGGATATATAAATCAGTTGATTCGGCTACTAATCAAGATGATGTAGTCAACTATCCACCGGAATTTTTAAACTCGCTGGATTTGCCAGGATTGCCACCTCACAATCTTCAATTAAAGGTTGGATCGGTGGTTATAATGTTGCGAAATATCAACCAACCGCGTCTTTGCAACGGTACAAGGTTAGCGATAAAAAAATTACTAAACAATGTGATAGAAGCAACTATACTCAAAGGAAAGTATAAAGGAGAAGATGTTCTCATACCGCGCATCCCAATGATTCCGACTGATGTGCCATTTGAGTTTAAACGACTACAGTTTCCAGTGCGGCTTGCTTTTGCTATGACTATAAACAAGTCCCAGGGGCAATCATTAAGTGTTTGTGGTATTAATCTAGAAAACCCATGTTTCTCACATGGTCAATTGTATGTTGCCTGTTCCCGTGTTGGAAAACCATCAGATTTGTTTATCTATGCGCCAGGTAATCAAACAAAAAACATCGTATACCACAAAGCACTACAATGATAATAATAATAATTATGATTCACATGATTAACAATAAAGCGATTACTTACTTTTAAATCCTTATATATGTTTTATTTAATTATTTTTTATTCACAACGCCCTATCACCAGGGTGACGGTTCTGTTCAGGAGAATTTTTTAAAGTACGTAGGCACAAGAACTGCCACATTACAAATCTTTTTGACAGGACGAAGTCTGTCGGGTCAGCTAGTAATATAAATAAAATTGCCATGCTTTTTTTCCAGTTTCAATAATTTTTTAATTATATCTGTATGCTTCATTTGCAGTAATGCCCTTTTTTGTTAGAATGAAATTCTAATCGTCTTGATTGTTTTTTTTATAATTTTATTACCTTATCTTGCATTATTGAAAAGCATCGTTTTTTCCTCGCTTTCTTCTATAAAGTCTGCATGAACATTTGCTTTTTAATTTTATTTCATTCAATTTTCTTGAGTATTCTACTAAAATATTAATGAAATAAATCCGGTCCAGTTTACTGCTATTCTTTAATACTTTTATCATACTATTACGTTCCAACTCAAATGGTGTTGGGTACGCTCACATAATATGCTTAAACTGCTTGGCATCATTTTAATAATGGAATCAATAAGGAGAAAGAATGATAGTTAGAGTTTAGTTCAGTTATATTAACGTCCCGTTTTAAAGCAACACGAGAGCTATTTTGGTACGGACCTCGTCCTTTTGAACCACGTTCTGATGACGAGGACGACACCTGAACTGGCACCCCTCTCTCCACACCACACCACACCAGCGGGAGGACGTTTGGCCTGACAGATGTAACGTGCAAGTGACCTCCTCACACGACGGTTCTTCGATGAAATCAAGACTCCAACCTGAAACCCTCCTGTTCCGAAGCCGAGTCCTTACCACCAGGCCACCGCGGCCCGAATGATAGTTAGAAGGTAGTCATATCACTGACCTCCGACCAGCCTCTAAGGCCCATGAATTAACCTTGCAGGACTGAATGACCGGACTATGGTTGTGTCCTAAGGGCCATTACCGGCCACGGTATAACCTTCCCCGTAGGAAGCAGGCCCTGTCTTCGGAAGGAGAGCCAGAACTCCCCATCTATTATTGTTCCCACCCGGTTGGTGAGATTCAGTCACCACAACAGAAGCATCTCATCCTCATTTAGAGGTGTCCCAAGGGGGGGGATAGTTAAAAGGTAGGGGAGACCACGGCAGGTTATTACTAATTTCATTCATGAATTTCGCTAATTTTTTTGGTAAGGATTAAATAGCTGATATGTGTACCAAAACTTTCTTACATTCTTTGACTAGTATAAAGCGAAATTGATAACAGTTTGGTTGAAAACTAAGTGAGCAATATCGGTGACAACTCGAAAAACTAATTTTAATTCCTAAAACTAATAGGACCCCAAATCTTATATATATATATATATATATATATATATATATATATACATTTTAACATATATACATTCATTTTTATTTATATTGATTACATTTGTACATTATAAATTTATCTAGTTTCTAGCAAGAGTAATGATATTAATTCGATCGACTTGTTATCGGCGCTTTCAACCCAACCACTCAGATAAGTGACCGATTGGAGAATTAAAGAATATTTGAAACACTTCGATAAAGTGAATTCTCGACAAATGAGGGAGGAAAAGTAAAAAGGAATTATTCTGCTTCATTTCAAATTTTTGGTTTTGTTTATCTCTTTCTCCATTTATCTTCCCTCAGAATTTGAGAGAGAGCGTTTCGGAAGGCGTTGCCATTCACGCAAATCAGGAAAATGCATGATCATCGTGTTATAATTTATCAAAATCGATTCTCGCTTGATTTGGGTGAAAATTCACTTTCAACGGGAGATAGTTGATTACTTTTTTAAAGAAGTTTGCATTTGAGATAAAAAGAACAAAACGTTTCATGTTTTATCGATCAAAAAGTAGAAAGTTTTTTCAAATTAGAAAAGTGCAAAGTATTTTTTTAATGTTTTCCTTTGAAACACAGGCTTTTCAGTCTAAATGCATTTGTGGGGAAATGGGTATGGTTTACCACTACTTAATGCAATGTACGGAGATCTCAGAGTGAAGAGAAACTCCGGAGATTGCAAACGATGATTCAAGTACAGTACTGATGGTCATCTCAAAACCCTGCAGGATAGGATGTCAAAGATGGACAGTTTCACTCCAACTGTTTGAGAGTGTGCAGGTGGGGAGAAAGACAGCTATTAACCACCTCGAAAGGAAAGTTAGTCTGACTGCTCGGTCCATGTGAGGTTGGACAATACTTATTCAGCAGTCGACCCCAACCAATCCTACCGATACTGCTACGTTCAGAGGTGGCGGGGTGGTCGGCTGTATGCAAGGAGAAGTGTTTTCATTTGACGGTTTCAGTCAAGAGTGCCGTTTGCTCAAGTTATCACAACAAATGAGCTTCGTTTTTAACGGGAAAGCAACAGTTATGAAATTTGAATGATTTTATGTCATACGATTGTAAAGAAACGTTTTTGTAACATACTGCCAAACAGTCTGTTACGCCCACAGAACATCGTGACCTATTGTCTAATTTCACACTTTGAGTGGAATATTTGCAATGAAAGATAAATGAATTTCTTTTTTTGGTTTAGTTTAAAACAATAGGATTTTCAACAAAATCATGCATAATGCTTGTACTGTTTATCAAGACTTAAGGTATCCGACTACGTTTGAAGGGAAATTTTTGAAAAATTGAATTTTTTAAAACGATAGATTTTAGACGTATTGTAAATTCTAATACAAAATACTATAAATATAACGGAATTATTTGAAAATACTCTGTAATTTAAGAGAAATATGAAAATTTACAGCAAATTCTAATGAAATTTAATCAAAATGTCAACACTCCCACAAGAAACTGTAATGCAACAATACTATTTTTCTTCATATACAAGTTACAGAATGTGAAGATGAATGAAATGAACCAACATCTAAGCAAAATATTGAGATGCAAAGAAGTGATGGGTAAAATTATACGTATATATGCATTTTTTTCCATTGAATCACAACTCCATTTTTCTAAAAACACCTTTAAATGAAAAAGCTTTTCACCGACAATACAAATTTTGCTTCATCTCGTTGCCCGTATTATTTAAAACATGCGCTGAAATGTTTATGTCAATACCTCAACTAGTTTTGGAGATATCATGTGAACGGAGGAGAATTTGCTTGAAAATGAAAGTTTTGAGAAAGTGGAAGACAAATTTCAGCAGTAAAATAGGTGACCCTGAATAATAGGTCAGACCTTTCTCTTCCTAGAAAAGATTAACTGCTTTGAAATAAAGAAAGTCTGAACTACAAGAAATAACAATTATAAACAAAATTCGCCAATGTAGTCGATGGCCCGTATTTTTAACGTAGTCGGATGCCTTAAAATATAGAAAATATTTGTACATATTTGAATGGTTTTACCACAATGTAAATTATATTATTACATGAAATACATTCTTTTTCTTACATCATATCAGTCAAGTTTTCAGGTGATATTTGAATACTTTTAGCATTCTATTTGATTGCTGAATTTATACTATGTCTCAATATCTGTGATAATAATGGTTTGTAGAAAATAATAAAAATAGTTCTTATTATTTTCTGCCAATTCCATTCCTTGTTTGTCATATCATGTCTACTATTGTCTGTCGCACTTTTCAACCATTCAGTCGCACAAAAGCTCTTTAGCAGTTCCTTCTTCAATTTTTACAAGGATTAAAACATGTATATAAATGCATCGTTACTTTCTTTTTAAATATTGTCTGGATCTCCACTTTTTGATGAATGCATGTATGGTACTGTAACGTCTCGATCTGGTCCTATCAAATAAAGGAAAGCGTTTTAATCAAATTACTTTATTTTCAGCTTTAATTTATAGAAAAAAAATACTCTTTACCATCTAGGTTAAATGAAAAGTATACGTGGAACACTACAAGAATAGTTCCTCGAAATATTTCGGAGAAACTCACGAGAACAGCTAACCGGCCGTCTAAGTCTCTCGCAAGTACCGGGGTTAGCTCCTGGAAACCACCGAATTCCTCGGGTGGAATTTTCTCTCGAACGCCCTGCTTTCACCGATCTCTCCTCTCGACCTCTCACCAAAAAAACTCCTCGTCTCTTCTTTTTTCTCTCTCCAAAACCCTCGCCTTTTCTCTCTTCCTACGACTCCACCTCTCATCCACATTGGAGCATTTCGACTACCGATTCTGAAATCATCGTTCAGCAAAATTTCGCTGGTCTACAGTTGACTGCCGGAATGTTCGTGGAATGTTCAGAAATGTTCACAACGGGAAACAAAGCAGGCTGCACACCTGTGTTGCAGAAACGATTAGTGCACGGGTGGTCCTTTATCTGACTCCCTCTAAAGGGCCAGAGGTCTGTTCTTAGAAGGCGGGTTCTCCACCTGTAAGCAATGACACTGCCATAAAACGTTGCCATTGAGGAGACCAGTCTGGAATTGGCAATTATGGAGCGGGTGAAAAAAAAAAGATATCACTATGGTCAGTCCGGGAAGAAGCTGGATCGTTACAGTATTGTGTACATAATTTTTTGAATAAGTTTATTATTGGTATAGTGTTTTTTCTCTCATTTAGAGTGTACTGTTTATTTTAAGTTCATCAATTCATTCACAAATACTGCAAATTAAGATTTCTTCCATTTTGATATGCAGGGTGTTTCAAAAAATGTGGACAAAATGACATAGGTCAGTGTTACAAGGATCAAAAATTGCATAAGTTGTCTCAACTGCGATCCGGAGCCATTACAGGGCGCCTAAAATCCATACTAATATATAAATGTGAAAGTTTGGATGGATGTTTGTTACTCCACCACACCAGAATGGCTGCATAGAATTAAAGGAAATTTAGCACAAAAATAGATTAGAGTCAGGAATGGAGCAGAGACTACTTTTTATTCTGGTTCATTGAGGGGTTCATTTTTTATTCATTAAAAAATAATTTTCACGCCAAAAAGCTGAGGCCAAACCCCGCCAAAGATGTATTTTTAAATGAAAATAAAACTGAATAAAGGATATAAAAAATGTCTAATCTGCATTGCGTCACCCCAAGTGGCGTAGGTAATTCAGGTATTTGAGTAACGCCAACTGGCGTTAAAAGTTCACGAGTGATTGATGACAATTGTGTTTCCTTTAAATTAAAAGTTTAAAAATGACGTGCATAATACTGTTGTAACTATCTCCATTTCGATCCATAAATAAAATGGATTTGACCGGAATTAATTTGCTGTTATCTATACTTATAATAAAGCTCAATGAGTGTGTGTGTGCGTGTGTGTGTGTTGGCGCTCTATAGGCCAGACCGTTGGATCAACAGCTACCAAATTTGGTACATGTATACCTTGGAGGTCGGGAATGTGCACCTCGGAGTCCTTTTTTCGAATTTTTAATTAGAATTTGAATAAATTAAAATTTAAGCGAAATTTCGACTTTTTTCCGCTATAACTTCTGAAATTATTATCGGACAAACATGATTTTAACATCAATTTAAAGATTAAAAAAATTAGCTTTCTAATGGTATCAGCGTTTTAATGTCAAAACGGATCATTTTATTGCTCAAGCTTCTATTTTTAACGAATTTTTAAAGAAATATTTTAACCATGTTTTTTTAGCACGTGACTGGATAAAATAAAAGAAAATAATGCCGGAAGTTTAAATGAAAAAACAACAACTATCATCGTAAATCAAATCTAAAGAAATACAACTTTCAGCACGTGACTGGATAAAATAACATAAATATAAAATGTGATATCTTCTCTAAAAATAAATCCAAGGCAAAGGATTCAAGAAATCGTTTGCAATATTTATATCATTAATTCCATAAATTATCTTTATTTACAGTAAACCTTATTGAATTTAGACAGGATATGCATTGAAATCCTGAGTTAATGGCATATTTCTATAATCGTTTGTAATATCTGTATCATTAATTCAATAACTTTTCCCTTTTTCGCTTTCTTTAAAAAACATATTTAACATTTTGGCAATATCACCGAAAAAAACATTTTTAATATTTTGGAAGCATAATTGATAAATTATTAGAGCATTAAACTCAAAAAGTTTTTCCGAATAAAGTTACCGACTCTTTAACTACTAATAACTGAATCTTTTAACTTAAACTATTTCTTAATTTTTGGCTAAAAAATATATGATTTAATTGGAAATTTTAGAACGCATTACTCATGGCGAACCAGCTGGTCGCCAAAGGGGGCTAGTGTTTAATATGGGTAACAATTTAAATAAATTGTTTTTACGTTATTTGTGTATTTTTGTTATTAAATAGTATTTACGTTACATATTTTTCGTATACTTTTAAATGTATTGTTTTTAGGTTAGGATTAATTTTTTTGATTTTTCATTATTTGATATTTTTCGTACACATACATCAAAATTTCCACGCGAGCAGAGTCGCTGGTAATAGCAGTACATAAAACGAAGAGAAGAAACAAAACCACTACGGATCATTTTATTGCTAATTACTCTCTCACATGCGTGTACAATGATTAATTATGTTTTCTAGTAATCTTGAACATTAAGTATTATCCCGTGACCAGAGTAGCCAATCATGTTCAAGATGGAAATCTTGGATTCGAAAGATATAGCCACTTGTTCCGAGTCGAATCTGTAGATATTGCCAGACTTATTCTCAATCGCATGAATCAACGTCGAAATGAAGGTATCGAAAATCTGTGAAATATAGAATTTTTGGTGAGTGTCGAAAGCCCGATCAGCAGTACTGTACATCAAAATTTAAACATACAATTTTTAACTATTAATTTTAGCGGCAGCTGAATCGATCTGCCGCTAAAATTTATAGTTAAAAATAAAAAAAATCTCATAACTAATTGAACAATAGATTATGAAATATAAATGAAGCAAACTGTTTAGAGGTATAAAGTTTTAAATATTATAGACTTTTGAAAACTTAAAATTACTCACTGTAAAGAAGACAAATTTAAAGAAAATATCTTTTAAAAAATCCCATGGGGCATTGCATAGTTGATTTTGAAGATGCAATTTACTAAATTTCAGTTTGTATGGAAAGTTTACTTAAAAGTTAAACTTTTTCATCAAATGGTGAATGAAGCGACAACTTCACTTTTTCAGACTTTTATTTCGCAATAATATTTTTGTTGCGTTCGTGCTTTTTATCATCGCTATTAAGTCAACGAATTATTAAGGAAATTATTTTAACACATATTTTTAAAAACTAAAAAGAACTGAATTTAGTATATTTATTAACCCCTTCCTTCTCGCTCCCGTGAAAATGACGGGGTGAAGTTTCGTCCTCTATCTCTCGCGCCCGTGATATTTCCGGGCTGAAGTGTTCAAAAGTAAGGCGCCAAAAATATTAAAACACTCTTTTTCTTATGCTAGGAATCATGTTTATTTCTCAATATATACGCTAAATGGCACTGCCCTAGACTATTTGTAATGTTTTTAGAGATAGTTCATTTATTTTAAACTAGATGTCAGCAGAAAGGAAATTCGGTACTATTGGCCTGATTGCGATGTTGGCTTTTGCATCTCATGCTTTGAAATTCATCACATAAAAAAAATTACTAGAATTTATTTACATCAGGTGTAAATGCGAGAAAATTATCTTTGAATGCTTAAAACACATTTTTTTTATTTTCTTTCTTTGTTGGAAAACTAACATCGTCATAATTACCCTAAATTTAGATTTTTTATATTTAAAAAAAAATTCAAGCTAAAAATTAACAATGAAAGCAAATATTTTACATACACTCAAGTTTATGTAATTTTCTTGAAAAAAAAAGTAGGCACTTTTATGACCATTTTCTTCAAAATTATACGATGGTTAAGGGATTAAGGAAAATATATAAAAAAGTTAAATGACATTTATTGGCCTATTTTCAATTTATCGTTAAAAATATAATTATATGCATAAAATTTTAAATGAAATTTTTTAATGCGCAATAAATACTATATACGAAAAAATATTTTTATTGATTCAAATACTCTTAAAAGTTTAAAATTAAGCATAAAAACTTCATAAATTCAACGTTATAATTATATATATTATATATGTTATAATTATAACATTTATAATTATAACAATTATAATAATTATTATAATAATTAGAACATATATGTTATAATTATAACATTTGAATGCTTGTTATAAATTCTGTGGAACTTAAAAATAAGGATCTAGCTGACGACTTATAGAATTTTGCTTTCATTGGCAAAAGGTATAGTTCAGTGAAGTTTGCCGTAGCCACCATTCCTTTATACACAGAGGCAGCAGCAGTGAGGGGGCAATTGCCCCCCCCGTTAGCAAGAAGTTGGGAATTTCGTCGGCAAAAGTCTTATTATTTCGGAACTCAGATGTTGTGAATTTAGTATTAAAGAGTATAATAATTTAAAGCCCAACTTAGAGTTAAAATATTGTAAAGAATCGAAGTATCGGAGGAATGATTTAAGTTGGTCGAATGACAATGTTCGACAAAAAAATCAACAAGGCGATTGGTGAAAACATTTTCCTAGAAATCTCCGCGAGTCTATGAAAAAATCCATGCAAAGTTAGGTCGACTGATTATCGAACATAAGATGGAGCTGTGAAGTGTTCAATCCATAGATTGATCAACTTTTGGCATAATAACCAATGAGGTTAAATGAGTCGGGCGTATTTTGCCGACTATTCTTTGTCGGTCGACTAAAAAATCGGAGAGGCGGATGTTAAATTGAGAGGTAATCAGATATCAAATTTACCTACCAGATATTCGGACTATAGATTGCATCACATTCGCCAGGAAAGCCCTTGAAACGAAAAAGTGATTAACATAACGCATTTGTATACATTATTAATACTACACTGATGGAAAAAAAATCCCAACACCAAGAAACAATTATTGTACAGTAATGAAATTTTAGGAATACATTTGTCTAGGTATCATATTTAATTGATTAAAGTTTCAAGATCACAGGTAGAGCCATTGGCGAGAAGAGCCATTTCAAATGTGAAATGTTGGTACATTAGTAACCGGTGTAACCGCCAGAATTTTGAATGCAAGCTTGCAAACGTGCATGCATTGTGTCGTACAGGTGTCGGATATCAGTTTGTGGGATGGAGTTCCATGCCTGTTGCACTTGGGCGGTCAATGCAGGGACGGTTAATGCTGGTTGGGGATGACGCTGGAGTTGTCGTCCAATGATGTCCCATACATGCTCGATTGGGGAAAGATCTGGTGATCTAGCAGGCCAAGGCAACATGTCGACACTCTGTAGAGCATGTTGGGTTACAACAGCGGTATGAGGGCGAGCGTTATCCTGTTGGAAAACACCCCCTTGAATGCTGTTCATGAATGGCAGCACAACAGGTTGTATCATTAGACTGACGTACAAATTTGCAGTCAAGGTGCGTGGGATAACCACGAGAGGGCTCCTGCTGTCATACGAAATTGCTCCTCCAACCATAACTCCAGGAGTAGGCCCTGTGTGTCTAGGCCGCAGACAGATCACTAGCAGGCATTCACCTGGCCTCCTTCTAACCAACAAACGGCTATCACTGCGACCAAGGCAGAAGCGACTTTCATCAGAAAACACAAAAATCTCTACTCCGTCCTCCAATGAGCTCTAGCTTGACACCACTCACGTCGCAAACGGCAGTGGTTTGGAGTCAGTGGAATGCACTGTACAGGGCGTCTGGCTCAGAGCTGTCCTTGAAGTAACCGATTTGTAACAGTTCGTTGTGTCACTGTGGTGCCAACTGCTGCTCGAATTTCAGCTGCAGACACAGTACGATTAGCCACAGCCATACGCCGAATACGTCTTCCCTCTCAGTAGTACCACGCGGCCGCCCGGAACCTGGTCTTCTTGAGGCTTCCCTTGACCAATGCCGCCAATACTCATTCATAGTGGATACATTCCTGCCAAGTCTTTCAGCAATATTGTGGAAAGAAAACCCACCTTCTCCTAGTCCTACAACACGACCTCGTTGAAACTCAGTGAGCTGTTGATAATGGCTTCTTCGTCTTCTCAGAGGCATCCTTGACTAACATTAACCCACTACGTCAAATCTCAGCTGTAAATAACGATCCAGAACCTTACAGCGCCTTTTTAAAGCAAACCTCATTTGCATGTCCATAGTGTCGCTACTAGCGCCACACTTACGCGCGTAGCTCGAAATTTGAATCGACGTCATCTTTTAGATGTATAAACACGCCTGCCAAATTTCGTTTATCTAGCACAGCTCCTTCCTAGTGTTGGGATTTTTTTTTCCATCAGTGTATTATTAGTAGTAATTGTATTTTTACCTAAGAAATCAATGCCACGGACTCCGGTGACTTTGCGCGATATTTTTCAATACAAGCGATAAAAGGGCAATAAATTAGATGCTATATTTTGACGGCTATTTTTGATTGGTAGAGTAAGATATATACGCTACAGATTTAGGTGAAGTTCTGCAGATAGATTATTGAAAATAAGATAAAACTTCATAGTTTGTTCAACAATTGGCATAATAACCCAAGAGGTTAAAAATTTCGTATTTTGTCGACTATGCTTTGTCGGTCGACAAAGAAATCGGAGAGGCGGATGTTAAAATGAGAGGTAATCGGAGATCTAATTTCACTATCTTATATTAAGCCTATAGTTTGCATTAGATTTGGAAGAAAAGCTGACACACACACACACACACACACACACACACGCGCGCGCGCGCGCACGCACGCACGATAGTTTGGTTGCAATCCTTATTTTAAGATTATCCAGATTATCGAATAGGTAGAGTAGGCTACTGCCGAAGGTCCCTCACAACTTCAGGGGTATCCAAAATTTATTATTATTATTATTTAGATTTGTGGTGCAAAGACATTTCTTTTTATAGGGATATTGTACTTGAACATATTCTTAATTAAATCAGCATTCATTTAAATTGCAGAATATATAAATATATGTATAAATAACTTATTTCATGTTCCCAGATTTGAGTGCTCGCAAATCAGTGAGGTCTTATTCGTGCTTAGTTAGCTGTTCGAGTTGATACATATCACTATTTCAACTCTATGGTTAGCTGAAAGACTCAACAAATTCCTTCTAAAAAGAACGTATTTTGCGATGATAAACGAAGGGGGAACTGCAACAGTAATTCGGAAAATAGTTCCACTTGTCTCATTGAAGGAGACACTCCTTTCAAGGTTAAAAGGGATAGACATATACGCCCTTGACTTAATGTAGAGGGGTTGACAATGTTTAGACAGCTTTTAGTTATTCCTGTTTTCAGGTCTGTATTCATTAATTAAACTACTAGTTTATGCATCGAAGTGTGATCAGCGATGATTTTTGTCATCAACAGACAATAAAGCCAAGTTCGATGATCCTTAGCTCATGGGAGCTGCAAAATTTTGACATGACTCAGCGAGGCCTCTTTTTGACAAAAGGAAACAAATGATGCTTTCTCAAATAAAATCATCTCAACCAAATATGTACTTAAAATTCGGCATTTGAATGTATGAAGTAAAATGGAAAATAAAAAATTAAATATAACTACGAAGAGGCAAATGCATTTTTCACACTCTGAGCAGTAGCAATCTCTAAATCATTTAGAGATGGACTTACATTGGACTGCAAAATGAGAAAAAGGACTATATTTCGTACGGAATTAGTCAACCCATCTGAAAAAAATTAAAAAGTCGTGATTTTTATTCAGTCATCTGATTTTGATTATAATTAATAGTTTATTCTAAACAAATTACACACAAAAATTCAAGAAACTACAAACATGCATTACACAAGCAAAAAAAAAAAAAAAAAAAATCAAGTATTTCTGGCAATCAAAACGAATCTATAATCTGAATGCTACTTCATGGAAATTCCACCCATTAATAAATGTGGTTTCGGTAGATTTGGTTAAAATAATAGTTCAAGGCTTTACACCTTGGTCAGTTTGATGGCAAAGCCGTCTGATATGTTAGGGTGTTAATTAGTTTATTAAATATAACTAAGAAAATCCGGGAGAATCAATAAACATTTAGATAAGGTAATTTTTAGTATAATATTGCATTAGCACAAACTACATAAAATATATCCTTCACTTCATACAATTATTGCATTTTTTCATCTACAAGAATAGGCTTGGTTCTAATGGTTTAGAAAGCAGTTAAAGAGCTATCATTAGAAAAGGCATCTTGTGTAGTTCAGTCAGCCATTATTTGAAAATACGCATCTGAAATAAGATCCTATTGTTCAATTTGAACAATATTGCCGCATTGAAACGAAACACTGCCGATTCTGCATAACTGTATGCTTAAGACGCTGGACTCATAGTCAGGAGATCTTGTGTTCGAATCCCAATAGTCTTAAAATTTGCCTTGCCTTGATTTCGTGTTCCAGAGGATTCTTGATCTTTCTTTCATTTACCAGGTTAAGTACATACTTTTCTTACTGTCTCCGGAAAGGTATTCTGGAACTTTCCCTACTTGTACGAAAGCCGAAGATCTGTCAATCACAGTGTTCTTGGTTCAGAGCTGAGCTAATAAACTGATTTCGCTCTACTTCCTGTGTCTTCTTGAGTTCTATCTACTCAACAATATGACTCATCTCTATAAAACATCGGTATGAAAAACTTAAACATCAAAATGGATCCAGAAAGAAAACATTGTCTTTTGAAAAATGAAGAAATTCATCTACATTTTACGTAACTCAAACATGGGTTATTTTTATCCAACGAAACTGTCAGGCGTTTCTAGAAAACAGTTCCACTATTCGGTTATTGCATCTATCACTCTTTCAACGATCGTGACGTCATCAATAAAAGACCGAGAGAAGGTTCGAGCGTTGCATTGTTGAAATTTCCAGCATAAATTTGCATGCAAGAAAGAAGTGGCTATTGTCTGACCGCTCTCCGGTCGTGACCACTGGAGGGAGGGAGGGGAAGAGCCCACCCCTGCAAGCCTTGTGATTTAATTACGCTTTTGCGGCAGCCCGATTAACAGGCCCGCTCGATTACAGTGATTAAATCATTAAGTCGGCCGGGGGATAGAGTGATTAGGGCCGCCTTTCATTGGGATCGCAGCCAGCCTTTTGTTTCCCCTCCAAATCAATTGCTCTGGGTTTGTTTCGTTGTTTGTTCCACTTTGCTGGCGTTTATGACTATTATTACTTGTGGCGGAAGAATGGGGTCAAGGCACTCGGCGGGGAGGGAAGGAAATCGAACGCAAATATTTGATCCGTTTATTGCTTTTCCTCCTATTCTCTCTCCTTTCTTCATCCTCAACTTTTTACTTTTCAAAAAATGATTGGTTTCTTTTACCTTATTTAAGTATTTTACCATTTTTTGCAATGTTTTCAATCTATGTGACAGTTTATTTATACATGTTTTTTTGGGTCTTGAATAGAGTTTGGAAGCAGAGATTCTGATTAACCTTTTAAAACTTTTTATGAACCATATGTTTGAATATACTTTGTGGTTGGCTTTGCATAAGCATGGTTTTAGGGCCAGTAAACTCCATCAACTCAACCCTATTCTCATGCATTTACACTATCGTTAGTTTACTTTTGCTATAGCACGTACTTGCGAAGAGCGTCAAGCTTTCATTCCCATGCTGTGGAAAGTTCACTTCCTTTTCTTTCCCCGAATATTTCCGTTCGATTCAAACCTTATGTTGTTTCTCCTCTCTTCAAAATACCACACATATAATTTCAATGCAAAGATCACACATTTCTGACTCTTATCGACAAGCTTGTTGCCTTTTAAAAAAAATAATTATCGCCTTTGAGCATCCATTGATAATCGGATATAGAAATTTGTCAGAAATTAAATAAAGGACTACAATTTCGGAGTAATGGACACTTGGGAAATTCTATATGTCTCTCTCCTTTAGTTTTTAAAGTTATCATTTTGGCAGATAGAGGGATGTATGTAACGTTCCAAAAACAATATTTTTCGAATTCAGACCTGGAAATTTGAGACTGTTACAGCCATGAAATCCAATCTTTTTACCATTACAATACGCTTACTTTGGATGATGAAAACAGATGGTATATGCCTCAAAAAAGGAAGAGTAATTTTCGACTTCATTTCAAATTCGGAAATAAAAATAAGAAGATACCATCTACTTATAATCCACATAATATCTGGACATGGGAGATTTCCTGCATATTTCGAAAGGTTTGGAAGAACTCAGAAAAGTAATTGCATTTGTGGAGAAATTTACCACTATTTAATGGAATGTATTGAAATTTCAGAGTGAAGGAAAAACCTGAAGATTGTAAATGATGATTTAAGAACAGTACTGATGGTACCAGGTCATCTCAAAACCCTGAAGGATGTGATGTTAAAGATGGACAGTTTCATTCCAACTGTTTAAAAGGGTACCGATGGGGAGAAAGACAGTTATTAACTACCCCGAAAGGAATGTTAGTCTGCCTGATCGGTCCATGTACGGTTGGACACTACTTATTCAGCAGTCGACCCCAACCAATCCTATCGACACTACTACGTTCAGTGGTGGCGGGGTGGTCGACTGTATACAAGAAGAAGAAGATACTGAAAATTGTACTGTATCCTATATCATTAAAATGTCAAAGTAAAAATAACCCAAAGAAATGTTAGATAATAATTTAAATTTAAATGAATTTCTTCCTCAAAAAGATTTAAATTCAGTGTGGTTTGGAAATTCTTTTTTATGCAGAATTTTTATTTATCTCTCTCATATATAGCAAAAGAGTATCGAACTTTTAGCGGAGAAAAAAAAATGTTGAGAATGGCAAATGAAAAAAAAAAGGGGTTAAAAAACCTCACCAAAACAAAACATGTGAGCTAAAAGAGGAAGAAATGTATAACAGAAACTAAGTGAATGCATAATATATTCTGCCTGTCTTGGGAAGTTATAAAATTTTTCATCAACATGAAATGTCGATTGAAAGAGTGAAGTAGTGCATTTAACCGTTTGCGGTAGGTGCAAAATGTTATTAACACATTCTGTAAGATACATTTATATATATTATTATACATATAAGATGACAGAAATTAAAATTTTGTAAGTATTATATGCACTATTAAACCCAATAAATCAGTTTCAATGCATTCAGTGTTTTCTAATATCCATCTGTTTGCATTCAGTCACTGAGGGAGAAATAACTCCGCAAAGCTCAATTGGCTCCGACTAGCTGCTACTCCCATCAGAGAGTCGCAAAGGGGTCAAATGCATTGATGCTACCGAAGGGAACGAATTCAATGTGAGAAAGCGTAAAAGATATGCAACTTTTTCCGCAGCTCACAAAGCGAAAAGCCTCTCGCCTCAAAGGCTATAATGAAACAAAGAGTGCTGGGATCAAAAGATGAAAGTCATTAAAAGGAAGCTTGTTCATCATTGAAGGAGGAAAAAAGTGATACCAAAGGCAACTGCTGTTTACATGTTGGATGCTGGTGCAAATGATAGGAAAATGCGCGTCTTGCAAAATTGCAAAGTTTATGGAAGGGAGGGGATGACAGAAATAAAGCAAACATTTTATGGAGAAGAAATATAGTAGGAAAGAAAAGTTATAGCTAGAAAACTATAATTTTTTATATAAAAATGTAAACAATAATTTACATTTTTATTACCTGGTACTAGACGCGTTGCTTCCTCTAAAGAATTAATTTTGGTGACATCGTTTGACATTTTAAAAAACTGTCTTCTTTAATTAGGAATGATAGAAAGAATAGCATTTATTTTCGTATCGGAAAGGAATACATTCATTGAAAATATGTGATGCAAAGGAGAAATGTAAATAATATTTATTCAGTTTTTTTAAAAAAACAATGTTTCAAAGGCTTTAGGATAAGCGATATTTTTTTCCCGTCATTAGCAGAAATAAATTTCTTGACTGTCCGGCTCGTAGCATCCAGCGTACGACTGGTTATGTGAAAATCATGGATTTTGTAGGTTCAGTCCGCTCATTTAAAATGCAAGTAATAAACAGTCGATGTTTCATCGGAATCGGATGAGTGGCACGGCTGCGCAAAAGAGACATACAGACAAACATTTTTATTTAGATGGATATAAAAATTATAGTATAATATAGTAAAAAATTTCGTATGAAAATATAAACTATATAAAATGTAAAACTATAATTTGTATATAAAAATTATAGCTTGAAACAGAAATTAGAATTCTTCAGCATTGAAATGCTATGTGTACTAGAGAATATTTATTATAATTTATGTAATATCTCAAAGAGTAATTGAGTAAAAAATGGGTCCATCAGATAGCTCACATTTCAGAGATACTTTCAAAAGGATTTAAATGAAGTAAATTATAATATTTTATTTTATCTCATTTAGCAACTTGACAAAAGGATGTTAGTTTTCGCTAAAAAAACTGAAGTTAAAACATGCTCTTTAAAGCATTCCTATTTGTTTCCAACTGTTAAATTTCATAAAAAAACCAATCAAATTTAGATTCGTTACCTGTAGTACAGGCAGTTATAATTACTACATGGGGAAGCAATTTTTCGAATACCTCAAAATTATCCTAAGTAAAATTGAAGAAGAAGATTGCTTTGTTATTAATAATAACAAAAAGATTTTGGATTTTATTTGGATAACAATTTTATGAAATTAATACTTTTGATTTTGAAAATTTATATACCAACCTTCCCCATGAGAAATTAATAAATGTCTCTACTCTTATATATGACGAATATTTAAATGAAGATATAATTAATGAAAATAACTGGCTGGCTTTATGCAATTTTAATATTACCGAAAATTATGTTTTTAATGGCATTAATTTTTACAAACAAGTTGAGGGTATTCCAATGGGTACAGCGTTCTCAAGTGCTTTAGCCAACATTTTTCTACATTATTGCGAGAAAAAAAATAATTAATAATTACTTAATAAACGGATGGAGATTTATTGATGATTTAATTTTGATTAACTTAGAGAATACCAATATTGTTACTAACTGCTATCCTAAAGAATTCATTTTAACAGAAACAAATAAAAATCATCTTGAAGGATCCTTATCTGGATTTGAGGATCGGAATTGCTAATGATAAAACAATAGTTGGTATTTATGATAAAAGAGACGAATTCAGATTGAATATAATTAAACTCTGTAATTATCACTCTAATCTTAACTCTAAAATAACTCAAAAATTTAATTTTCTCACAATTTAATAAAATTCAAACAATTTGTAATAACAAAATTTCTTTATAAAAGCAACAAATAGTTTTATTAAAAATTTAAACAATAATGATTTTTCCAAAAACTACTGCAATATCAATATTTTAATAAAGAAAGAAATGATGAAATATTAGTAAAATAGATGGCGCTCATAAACTACATTTATCTTTATTTACACTGTATTATAATTAGAAAGGCCGTTCGGTTAGATTTTCCTGTAACTCGTAAGTTCTTTCTCTTTTTGTTTTCTTAATTAATTAATCGAGTCGTTCGTTTTAATTGTGGTTGAATATTCTTATGTGGTTTTACTTTTTATATATTTTTGTTTTATTTGGTGATGTTTTTTAATTTTTTGCTTTGTTTTTGTGCTTTTTGCTGTTTAAATTGGCATGTCTCTTAAGCCTTAATTTTCGGGGCACGAGGTGTCAATACTTTTAACCATTGTCCCCCGATGCCTCACAGAAAAAAATCCCTTGTTTTGAATCCTTGCCTGGGAGTAACCCTTGACGAAGTTTTCAGGCCGGATTCTTTTTCTATTCGTTAAAATTTTGATTCGGTTGTGTTCCTTTTTGCTTGGCTTGTTTTCTTAATTAATTTAGATTCATTTGTATTTTAGTTGTAGCTGCATTTGCACTCTCCACATACAATGATTGATATAAAAACTTTTTTAATTCTTAAACTTGCTTGAATCAGTAATGATTTGTAATTTCGATTCCGGTTTTGGTTTTGTTTCCGTAAATAGTGCCGTTTTTGTTTCGTTTACATAATTCTATTAATTATATTAATTTGGATTTGTTTCCTTAATTGGTTCTATTTCATTTTACTTTCTTTTGGTTGGCATATTTGAAAAGATAATTTTTTGAACATTGTAATAATAAAAAAAAGTACCGAAATTTCGTTTAATTTTTAATTTATGAAAGTTATAATAGATACTTCAAAAACAAAATCTCTCTTAAATGTACATTCCCACTTTCCAAATTATGTATATGCCAACTTTTATAGCTCTACATTAAATGGTTTGGCCTGTAGATGGCAACACACACACAAACATGAAAGCACGTGCATTTCTAATTTAACAAATATCAAGTTGTATCTTACGTGTTTGTTTCAATTTTTGACAGCATTTGCATCGTTGCTTGTTTTATTGATTTTAATTATTGTTACTATGCAATTTTATTTAAAACTGTGTTTCTGTAAAATTCTAATATACAAAAAAAAAAAAAATCCAGAGAAACAAGCGTATTCAATTTAAGTTTCGTTTCTTGAGTACCTTAGCATAGTTCTCTGTTACAAAGAGCACGAAAACTACACGTGCACTTTAAAAAACAGTAACAGATAAGGAAACTCTCGGAAATAATGAAACTGACAGAATAGAGACTTGGGGAGAATAATACTGGGCAGCGGTAGCCTGGTTGGTAGAGCTTCAGTCCCGAAAGGTGGCGGGCTCTGTCCTCGTCCCTACCGAAGACTGCGGTGTTTTCTAATGGCAGTTGGGGTGCGTTAATAGGTCCCCATAATTCCCACAGCAAATTATACCTCTGGGGATATTGAGTTGGTGTCTGATTTGGATCTCAATTCTGACTGGCGAATGGATGTAGGAGTTCGAGCGCCCCCTAAAAAGGGTTGTGTCGCGTATGTGCTAGCAAAGTCGTCCTTTCACCTACCTGAACGGTGCTCGTTCACACTTCTGCCTTCATTCGAAAGAGCTAGGCTCATTCGGGCTTGGTATGACTAAGTGGCATTAGAGCCACCACCAGAATATAAATAGTTAAAAGTGATGAGTCATTTTCTGATCTTTATTCGGTTTTTAAAGGGTGGAACAAATTTCTTTAATATTTTATAATGACATTTTAGTAGTCACCAATGCACGAGCAATCGAAATTAGGATATCCGAATTGGAACTTTTACAGGTGAATAGACATTTGTATCAAAGGACATTGAATCCACTGATACAAATTTTATAACTTAACCATCTCGAATTTTTTGCTATTTCAACGGTTTTCGGAGCTCCAGAATTCTCTGATGTTTCTATAAACTGACTTGCTTTTCCTCCGAAATTTAAGTAAGAGAGTTTTTTTTTTGTTTAGTTAAGCAAATAAGCATCGAAAAAAAGATGAATTTTAAAATAGCTGTACAACTGAATGTAATACACTGACATATAATTTTTGTTGTCAATTCGAAATATTCAACTTTTTCATGTACGCGTGTTTAGTTAGTCGCTGTCCAACTGAATTCAACTCACTGGCTTATCATTTTTGTAGTCAATGGAAGTATTCGAAATATTCAACTTTTTCATGTATCTGTTTAGTTAATTCCAAACTGATAAATGTGCTGCAATTAAGATGAATGGCATTATTTCCTGACAACAAAACCTCTGAAGAGAAAAAGAGACGGTCTTGAAGTGGTGCCTACATCCGCACGCACGAACGTGAGGGAGAGATACTTGAATAGATTCGCTGAAAAAAGATAAACCGCCTTCTTTTTTATTTACACTGGCACAGTTCTTTTTTCCGATGCACTCCTGCCGATTTTGATACTCATTGGCAGATTTCAGGAACAATCGATCAAACGTTACACCTGGTATTTTACCTTCTTCCTGAATGAAGAAAGGTGACGGGAGACTCAACTTCTAAGCATTTTGAATTTTTTTTTCCTGTTGTAATGGTTTTGAAACTTGCTAAGGTTTGTAAATTGGCAGCAATTTTAAATTGTGTTATATCTGTGGATATTCTTACTTTTCTTCCGTAGGAATACTGGGTGGGAAGTCTTTTATAAATGATTCATGTTTGGGACAAATTTCAAAGGGTGTATAATGTGGTTGAAACGGATTATTATCAACGTGCTTGATTATAGGCATTATCTGAATGCCACTAGCTTCCAGCGTTTTCTTGGCAGCCTTAAAATAGCTGGACCCCTCTACAAGCATTCCCAATTCGTTTTGCTTCCAAATATGAAAGGCCTTTTTTCACCATCTCTGCAATTTTTTCATTTTTAAATTGTTGAATTGGATTAAGGCCATTATTGGGATATATGGTGATGAAAAGGCTGATCACTATTTGAAATTGGCGACACAGAAAGAGAGTGTTGATATTATTGTCCCTAAATCAAGTGAGGCGTTAAAAGAGGGATTGAGAGAAGAAATAAAACGACAATGTTTTGACAGATGGTATTTACTCCTCATCCGGAAATTAAAATAAGAAGATACCATCCACTTATGATCCAAATAATATCTGGACGTGGGAGATTTCCTGCCTATTTCCAAAGATTTTGAAGAAGGCAGGAAAATAGATGCATTTGTGGAGAAATGGGTACGGCTTACCCCTATTTGATGGGATGTATAAAGGTCTCAGAGTGAAGGAAAAACCTGAAGATTGTAAATGATGATTTAAGTACAGACTGATGGTAACAGGCAATCTCAAAACCCTGAAGGATATGATGTGATAGATGGACAGTTTCATTCCAACTGTTTGAGAGTGTGCAGGTGGGGAGAAAGACAGCTATTAACCACCTCGAAAGGAAAGTTAGTCTGACGGATCGGTCCATGTCAGGTTGGACCATATTTATTCAACAGTCGACCCCAACCAATCCTGTCGATACTGTTGCCTTCAGTGGTGGCGGGGTGGTCGGCTGTATAAAAGAAGAAGTGGGCGCATGTTAGAGATTAACTGCGAGAAGCTTTGGAGTGACCAAAACGCTGGCACTTGGCACATCGCAAGCGATTGGGGATGTAAGGCCTAACTGCATCTAATCAGCTTTAATGTATTCTGATAATTTAGACGAATGGAATGTCAGGATCGAATGTTTTGATTCAAGGCGTTGTCCATCTTTTCGTTTTGTTATATGGCGGGCATGAGTAGCCCTTGACTTTCCAAATTCTTGGTTATTTCAGCAACTGGAGTATGAAAACGTTCCCTGCAAGATATTACACCTTTGGAGAAGTTTAAAGTTGAATGTACACTGACGGTTACTGGAATGGATTCAATGTTTGTTCATTTTCACAATCTGGTGAGCTTGTTTCTGAGAGAGAACCGTAAACAAAGACAATCGTCTTGCAGAGTTCTTGTGATGGACAGACAGTACACTCGGAATCATCTCCAGGAAAGTTGACCACATTTAACGCCAAGTCCTAGAGAATGACTCTTTCGCTTGATCCCTATCAGACTAATCAAATGATTAAGACACCGACCGATTGATACACAGGGACCCCAGAACCCCGCTCGTCTAATGGACATTCACGCATTGTCAACACTATTGAGCTTTGGTAATCAGGAAATAAAAATAAGAAGATACCATCCCCTGATAATCCAAATAATATCTGGACGTGAGAGATTTCCTGCATATTTCCAAAGTAGAATGCAGGGAAATAATTGCATTTGTGGAAAAATGGGTACGGTTTACCACTACTTAATGGAATGTATGGAGCTCTCAGAGTGAAGGAAGGACCTGAAGATTGCAACTGATGATTGAAGTACAGCACTGATGGTAACAGGCAATCTCAAAACCCTGAATGACGTGATGTCAAAGATGGACTGTTTCATTCCAACCATTTGAAAGTGTGCGGGTGGGGAGAAAGACAGCTATTCACTACCCCGAAAGGAATGTTAGTTTTGGATGCTCAGTCCATGTAAGGTTTGGACAATGTTAAAGACAGCAGTAGACAATAACAAATCCTGTCGATACTGGTATGTTTAGTGGTGGCCGGGTGGTCAACAGTACACAAGAAGAAGGAAGTTTTAGCTGTCCATGAGAAGCAAGAAACAAACAGAGCGGTGACAGCTTCTCGTGGAGAGCCCCCTCGCTTGCCGTCGATGGAAGAATAAAGCAGACACTAAAGAGTGTAGAGAAGAGTCAAAATAAAAGGAGTAAAGATTCCTGAGAACCTCGGATAGGAACATCCTAAACCCACCTAAAGAATGTGGGCCCTTGAAGAGTGAAATGGCATAGGGAATAAGGGGAGATACAAAATACATAATAGTCTTTTTTTTTGACAATGATTTGTTATATTTTGAATTGAAACGAATTTCATTATAACAAACAGCTTTCAAATGCTTGTGTTGACATTTTAATAAGCCAGTGACAGACGCTAGACATGAGCGATCGCTTTTGTCAAATGGATAAGTTGCTGGACTTAAAACCCAAACATCGCAGGTTCGATCCTTCTCCAAATTTAGTGACATCGGACATTGAAGGTTCAAAACTGCTGTCATGGCGCCACCTATCCGCAATAAGCTCAACCAGCACAAAGTCGTCAAATTCACTTGAAGCAGCAGCAACTCTCTTCACTCATCATACGCTTGGAGCTACCGAAACACTGTCCTCGCTCGCCATAACGTTTGGCGCTATAAAAATCATTCCTCTCTACAGACTCACTGATAGGGGAGTATTGAGGTGACATCTTAATAAGCCAGGAACAGCCACTAGACATGAGCGATCGCTTTTGTCAAATGATAAGTTACTGGACTTACCCAAACATCGATCCTAGGCGGAATTCAACCTGCATATCGGCAAGATTCCACCAAAACTTTCGCCAATGTCTTTCTTAGAACTTTTTTAAAGAATAGTCTACTCCATAACTTATCTACACTTTTTCTCTTCATTTTTTGAGGGAAAAAGATATTTCACGATCCTTTCAAGCCGGTCATTGTTTGAAGTTGGCAAAGCGGTTTTTTTCTCTGCTTACAAAATCGCGATGATCCAAGTTTTCAACTGATGCTCTGACATCATCGAGTTCTGAGTTCTTACCTACCTCATTTTAAGAGCGAGGAGAATTTCACCGAGAGCATGATCGATGGTTGAAAAAAAGCTTCGTCCAACGATGCTCAGTTGAGTGATAACCTCATTCATCATTTCCGCTTTGATTGCTCGATGATGGAGGAAAGATAAGCCCGGAAATTACTTTCCATCCCGACTTCATCGTCAGGTGCTGAAGCTCGCACACGCGAGAGATGCCAAATGCGTCAAGAAAACAAACAAATAAAGGACGCTGGAAATCTGCTCCACTTTCCGGTTGTGCTTTTCTTCTGCAGTGCTAAAAGCACGAAGGATCAAAAGCTAGCATGAAGCCAACTCACAATTTACATTCGCCAATCAAATCACGGTGAAATAAATTGATACCTGACAAGTTGTCTGTAGATTATAAATGGAGGCATTTCATGCAGACCGGGTGACAGATTTCATTTTAACTTTAGAAGAAAGATTTCATTTTAACGGTAGAAGAGAGATAGATTTCATTTTAACGGTGGAAGAGACGTAGATTTCATTTTAATGGTAGAAGAGTGATTTCATTTTAACGGTAGAAGGGTGATTTCATTTTAACGGTCGTGATGACAGCAATCGCACAAGTAAACAATATAAAAACTGATGAATTATTACTTTGTCATTTTTTTTTTTTGCTCTGTAAGTAAAGTTTTAAAAAAATGAAAATATTATATATATTTTTTGATATTGTGAGTTTATTAATTACTAGCCGCCTTTGGTTACCAGCTGGTACGCTATGAGTAATGCGTACCACAACAGTAGACCACAATAAATCCTGTCGATACTGCTACGTTCAGTGGTAGCGGGATGGTCGGCTGTATGCAAGAAGAAGAAGTAATGCGTACCAAAATTTTCATTTAAATACTTACGTACCTTGCTCTCTTTATAGCTTATAAGGCAAATATATTTAAACTTCAAACTCCTGTAGTGGCGTAACTCATATTATTATAGAAGCCTTACGATTATTTGTTCATTGCACTACATCCCTCTCGGATTTCCAATCAGCTGTTGTGGAATTATGTGGAAAATATCGCATCTAATACTTATTCCGTAATATTACGCTACCATTTCACACTTTCTTCGGGTTAATTTGCAATAAGAGTTAATTTAATCACTCCATTTAAGTTTTTGTCAAAGTAACGGCAAAGCACTGGTACACTCTTAACGTGCTCTTGCAGTTAAATTCTACTTTCATTTTGTGAGAAATCAGTTGTTGGAAAATACAGTTACAGTATTTTTTTAAAAATTCTTTAAAAATAGAAACTTAATTTATTGGTAAAAACATTGTTATCAAGGAAAAAAAAGTCATTTTTAAGAGGATTTAAAAAACAGTTTTGTACTGTAATATTTTCGGAAATGATCACAGAAAAATTCTAAATGTTAGGGTAATTTTTAAATAATTAAAGTTTTAATAAACCGTACCGTCACGGAATACTTTCTCATCCGCCAAAGTTAGTACGTAAATACAAAGTGCGGTATCTCTAAATCATGTGGTATGGTGTGTTGTGTCCTAACACATACACACGCGCATTCATTCATATACGCAGACACGCATTCATTTGATAATCAGCCTTGGATTAATTCCGGGCATTGATTGGCTAGAAATTGATATCTTCTTTAAAATGGTGAACGGAAATATCTAAGTTCAGTTCAGTTCAGTTCAGTTATATTAACGTCCCGTTTTAAAGCAACACGAGGGCTATTTTGGGACGGACCTCGTAATTTTGAACCACGGTCAGATGACGAGGACGACAACTGAAGTGGCACCCCCCTCTCCACACCACACCACACCAGCGGGAGGACTTTGGCCTGACAGATTTAACGTGCAAGAGACCCCCTCACACGACGGATCTTCGGTGGAATTGAGTCTCGAACCTGAAACCCTCCGGTTCCGAAGCCGAGACCTTACCACCAGGCCACCGCGGCCCCCGGAAATATCTAAAGGAACACGTTTTCATAATAATATTCTTTTATTTTTATAAATCAGTCAGTTTTAATGATTGATTGATGTAGTAACTTTTATTTAAAAGAAAAAGAAAAATATTTTGTAAAATATGGCTTACAGAGCAAAGTATGATGAAATCTAAAACTAATTATTCTTCAATACATTGTTTGATTCAAGCTACATAAAACGTAATTGTTTCTTCATTTTGACCAAGCTAACAGTACTGAACAATATGTATGCCTGTCACTAATATTTTACAAACTGTATATTGGGTCGGAAATTGAATGCATATCCTATCTAAATTCAGTCAAGTTTACTGTTAATAAAGAAGATTTGTTGAATTAATTATTTAGATATTGCAAACGATTATCGAAACCTTTGCTTTGCATTAATTTTTTTAGAAAATTCTACATTTTATATTTATTTTATTTTATCCAGTCACGTGCAGAAAGTTTTTTTTTTAGTTTTAATTTGCAATAATAGCTGATTTTTTTATAATTTGAGCTTCTCTCAATATGATGGCAACATGATAATAAAACCTAATTTTTTCCGCCTTGATGGGCTCATGCAGATTAACTTTTGTTTTGTCTGAAATATATTGTTGAAAAATCTGGTTAAAATATTTCTTTTAAAAATTCGTTACAAATAGAAGCTTAAGTTATACGTTAAAAACTGATATCATCAGAAAACTAATTTTTTAAAATCTTTAAATTGATGTAAAAATCATGTTTGTGCGATCATATTTTCGGAAATAATAGCTGAACAGTGTCGAAATTTAGCTTAATTTATAATTAATTCAAATTATAATTAAAAATTCGAAGAAAGGGGCTCCGAGGTGCAAATTCTCGACCTCCAAGCTATACATGTACCAAATTTGGTAGCTGTAGGTTCAACGTCCTGGCCTGGCCATATTATAAGTTGACATGTGCAAAAAGTGATGAACGCATGGGATAAATCAAAGATAAGTGTCCTAAAAATTTCCACGGCTCAAGACAATCGGTCAAAAGCAGATTGAAACGTATGTTGCAAGGTTAATTTTTTTGGTAACTAGACATTTGCAAAAGGGAACGAGAGACGGAAAAATAAAGTTTGTGTCATGGAAAACCCAACACAGAAGAGCATCAAATCTTCTTTTACTGAAATGTTGCGTGAAGGATTTGGGACATAAGATTTGGTTTGGTGTGTTTGGGTTTTTATGGCGCAAGAGCCCTAATGTTGACCATACTGCGTCAAACAATGGGTAAAACTATATTACTTTAAGAGAATCACTAAAGGGAACATGAGTAGAAGCTAAAATGTAATCACGATTCAAATGAACAGATGAAACTTTATGGACTTTAAAAAAAGCAAAGAGTTGGACATGAGGTATCTTGTAGAGCAGAAAAGATAAGGAAGGGCAAGACTTTTGAAAAAAGTGTAAGCACTGGGCATTGAAATTTGGGCATTCTCACAAAATACGCTTTACATAAGAGAGAGATTTTTGCAATCGTGGTAAAATATTATCATTCAAATGAAGGCAGAAATTCATCCGTTATCAGGATGTTATCTAGATATTTTGAGACATCATCGTAATCTGATTTATGTAAAAAGTGAACTAAAAATAGGGGTTTGTGTCTTAAAAGGTGCAGTGAAGGCCATTCGGTCTAGAGGTGGACGGGTCATGCAATTAGTAAGCGGGGGTACATACGTGGCAGAGTTGAATTGTTACCCTCCTGCTTCTTCCCCCTTTTCATCCCCTCTGAATTGAGTTGGACCTTCCTACTGCTTCCCCCCACCACTGTGGTGGAAAATGATCACTAACAAAAAATAAATAAATGAAAGAAAATCTTTTAACTAGATATTGCATAAATGATTCGCAAAAGGTGATGCACACAAAATTCAAAGTTCGGTGACCTGAAGGAAGCTATAATGGAAACCCACCAAAATAACAGAAGGGGGAAATGTATTATACTGTTAGCCATCTTTGGCAACCAGTTGGTTCGCCAATCTTACTGTTTTTTTAAATTATCAGTTAAATGCTTTACGTCAATTGTCATTGTAACGTCATGTGAATTAAATACTTTATGTGACTTGTCATATAATAGCTACTCCATCACAATATTTTTAAAATTCAAATTTTGATAATCATATTATTGACTTTTGCAGTTATAAAGACCTTAAGCCCTTAATGTACTATGTGACTCTCTAATTATCTTTCAGCTCTCACAAAATTTCAGCTTTAAATTAAAGTAGAAATGATTAAACTGAAAATTGATATAAAAACATTTTCTTACCGCACATTTTTAAATATAAGTAAAAGATAATCATTATTGGTACTACTGAATAATTTCAATAATTTATGTAATATTTCAAGAATTATTCAATAAAAAATACTTAGATTCATCGTAAAATTTAAGTTTTAATTTTACTTTTAAAAGGATTTAAATGATGCAAATAATATTTTCTTTCATTTTGGTCTATAAACACAATTAAAAAAATTATGAAGTCTAAATTTTATGCATCTTTTAGTTATAAGGAATCATATTCTACGAAATATTCTTGACACTTCAACTTTCAAATAAGTAAATGAAGGTTTCTATCGTCTGCTGCCAAATTTGATCGATTTATGAAGTTCTTTATAGAAATGTTTGGAAAATTCAACATTTTCATTCTTTGGCCAGTCACTCTTGAGAAATCGTGAACGTTGATTGCAGTATCGTCTTTAGAATGGTCGATGAAATGGTTTAAAATGACTCGTTTTTATTCAATAGGGATCCTTAAATATTCATAAATCAATCAGTTTTAGAGACTGGGTTGATGAAAGTGTATTTCTTTCTAAGTTAAAGCTAAACATTCTTCATTTTTAAGCATTTATAGATTCGTGTTGCATACTGCATTACTGCATGTAGACTCTTATTATAGATGCATTTCTATTATTAAAGTTTTAGAATTTAGCCATTGTAACTTGAATTGAAAAAATATGTATATTAAACCACGTTTTTCTTAAATAAAGCTGATTTATTTAATCTATACTTATAATAAAGCTCAATGTATGCGTGTGTTGGCGCTCCACAGACCAGACCGTTGGACCTACTGCTACCAAATTTGGTACTTGTATACCTTGAAGTTCGAAAATGTGTACCTCGGAGCCCTTTCTTTAAATTTTTTATTCGAATTTGAATAAATTAAAAATTAAGGGAAATTTCAACGTGTTTCTGATATAAAACGAAAATATTATCACACAAAGCTGATTTTTACATCAAATTAAAGATTAAAAAATTAGCTTTATAATGGTATCAGTATTTTAACATAAAACGTAAGCGTCTTAACGAATTTTTAAAGAAATATTTTAACAGTATTTTTGAACAATATATTTAGGAAAAAAACAATAAAAATTTAATCTGCACGAGCACGTTAAAATTGAAGATTATGTTTTATCAATTTCTTGCTATCAGATAGATAAAAACTGAAATTAAAAAATAAATTATTATTGTAAATGAAACATATAAAAAAGTGATTTTGAGCACGTGCCTGCATGAAATGAAATAATACGAAATATGTATTTTCTAAAAACAAAACGTATTGAAAAATGTGTCTTTTACAATATTATTAATTAAATAAATAATTTTTTAGATACAAACATGGTTTAATATATATATATATATATTCAATTTAAGGTCCAACGGCTAATTTGTAAAACTAATTTTAGAAATGCATCTATAAAAAGGGTGTAAATGAAGTAAATTACCTAGTAAGTAACATGAGTCTGGAAATGCTTTCAAAATTGTAGAATGCTTGGCTTTCAAATAAAGAGGGATCAACTTCAATCAATTCATAAATATATATTCATAATAAATATTCATAAATATTTGAAGATTATTATTCAATAATAACGGAAAATTTTAAAACATTTCATCGACCATTTCAAAGATGATAAACCAATCAACATCCAGGATTTTTCTAGACTGATTGCCCACCGAGAATGAAAATATTGGACGTTCCAAACATTTCTGTTCAAAACTTCGTAAGTTAATCAAATTTGATAGCAGAAGGTAGAAACTTTCATTTATTTATTTGAAAGTGAAAATGTCAAGAATAATTCATAGAATATGATTCCTTATAACTAAAAGATATATAAAATTTAGACTTTATAATTTTTTAAAATTATGTTTATAGACCAAAATAAAAGAAAATATTATTCGCATCATTTAAATCCTGTTGAAAGTTAAATTAAAACATGCATTTTATGATGAATCTAAGCATTTTTGTTGAATAATTCTTGAAATATTACATAAATTATTGTAATTATTTAGTAGTTCACATAATGATTCTCTTTTACTTATATTTAAAAATGTGCTCGGTAAGAAAATGTTTTTATATCAATTTTCAGTTTAATCATTTCCACTTTAATTTAAAGCTGAAATTTTGAGGGAATTGGCAGATAATTAGAGAGACATACAGTACATTAAGGGCTTAACTGCAAGAGTGAATTATATGACTATCAAAAATTGAACTTTAAAAATATTTTGATGAAGTAACTATTGAAAGACAAGTTGCATAAAGTATTTAATTGACAATGACTTTACATAAAGTATTTAACTGATAGCTTTAAACAGCAGTAAGATTGGAGAACCAGCTGGTCGCCAAAGGCGGCCAGTCAATAATATTGTAAAAGTCACAAAAAATTTTTCTTTACTCTTTCTTTTTAGAAAATACATTTCATATTTATTTCATTTCCTGCAGACTCGTGCTGAAAATTCCTTTTTATATGTTTAATTTGCAATAATTATTTATTTTTAATTTGAGTTTTTGTCAATCTGATGGCAACATATTGATAAAAAGATAAAATTTTCCCCTTTCACGATCACTTGCAGATTAAATTTTATTGTTTTGTCAGAAATATAATGTTGAAAAATGTGGTTAAAATATTTCTTTAAAAGTTCGTTAAAAGTAGAAGCTTAAGTTATATATTAAAATACTGATATCATCAGAGAACTAATTTTTTAATCTTTAATTTGTAAAAATCATCTTTGTGCGGTAATATTTTCGGATTATTATGCATTATTTAAATGAGTGGAATAATAATACAAGATGTATTATTCGATTCATTTAAATTGCCCGTAATGTAATTCTACTGTATTTAAAGTAACTAATATATTCGAATAGAATATACTTAAGATATCATATTCTGTGAAAGGAACTGGATATTGAAATGGAAGTTACTCAACTTTATGGGATTATTTCTATAGAAAGTTAACGTCAATGCTTAAATTTCAAAGTTTTCAAAGAAATAATTGCACTATAAAAAATGTGACTGATATTTGCTTTCTGTCATTTGGCAGAGAGCGGTGCTTTAGAGATGAATTTTCATTTGCAGTTAATCCAATCTTCTGAAGTGATTTCGGATGCTTCTTCCTAAAATCTTTCACAAGTATTTAATTTCAATTACTAAAGACTGTAATAGAACTTCTAATACTTCGTAATCGCAAGTACTTTATTTGCATTAAGGTATCCGACTACGTTAAAAACACTGGTTATGGACCACATTGACGAATGTTAATTTTTTCTTGTAGTTTAGACTTTCCTCTATCCAAAATGGTTTACTTTTTCTAGGAAAAGGAAAGTCTGACCTTTCACAAATTTTTCAGCTGTCTTTAACTTAAATTTTTACAAAACTGTAATTTTCATAACCATTCTCCACCTTTAACATGATGCCTCAAAAACTAATAAAGAAATCAACATAAAAATTTCAGCATAGGTATATATAAATAATATGGGCAGTGAAATGTGCAAAAAGCTTTATTGTTGAGGAAATGCTTTTTCCTTTATAGGTATTTTTAGAAAAATTAAGTTGTGAATGGATGGAAAAAAATGCATATATGCGCATATTTTTATCCATCACTTCTTTGCATCCCAATATTTTTCTTAGATGTTGGTTCATTTCCTTCATCATTCTATTCTATCACTTGTGTGCAAAGAAAAATAGGATTTCTGCATTACCATTTTGTGTACAGGATCAACCGTTTGGTTCAATTTCATTAAAATGTACTACACATTTTCCAATTTCTCGAAACATATTATATTTTGAACTACTTTTTTTGTATTTATAGTGTTTATAATTGACAATACATCTGAAAGCCATAACTAATTTTATAAATATACAATTTAAAAAAAAAACATTTTGAACGTTGTCGGATACCTTAAAGCCTTATCACATGGCAAAATATCTTCGGCACTTTCTGTCAGCAAACGACAGCGAAAGTCACGTCACTTCTAAGTTTCACATGATTGGGTGAATTTCGTTTGCGGACAATATTTCCGACGACATTTTCGAACTGGTTAGAAAAAGTTGTTGATTATGAAACTTGCTTGACTGGTTTTGGAGGGTAGAAACAGAAAAGTACTGGCGAAATTTCACCGTGAGATAAGGCCTTTAAATAACTAACGCAAGTAAATAGAGACGATGGCGTTTACATTTCGTGAAATTGCAACCAGTAATTGAAGCTTGTGTGGTATTTATTTCGGTTTTAGAAGATCCAGATCTTTTCCAATCATGATAAGTATCTAAAAATTAATTACTTTGCGATAAAATTCCAGCTGCATTTCATATTTTAATTCATTTTTGTTGTGCTCCTTGCAGTATGCGGTTTAGAGTGAAGAGAATTCTTCTCTAATATTCAACTAAAATGGCATCACTTATTTCAGATGTCTTACATAAGTCTGATATGTTCACGTTTTCAAATATTTAATTGCATTTAGTAAGTATGGAAATAAAACTGCCAATGTTGAAATAAAACCAGAAAATGTCGGGTTTTTTTATATGCATTAAAGAATTACTGCAATACATTAATTACAAGAAGAATTACATTTTATAAAACTCCAGCACTTAAAAACATTTATCATTCATTTCAATTTTAAAATATTTCCTCCCACCTGTGTTGTCTTAAAGAAATTGCTACCATTAAAACAGAAATAAGGAAATAAAAAATGTGCAGATTATTCGATGCAAAAACGGTTGCAAAAATAAAGAAATAAAATAAAATACTCCGTAACGGAATATTATTCTTCCTGTCACGACATGACTGCACGAGTTAAACGACTGTAAAGCTCAATGATAAATTATTTTTGATATTTTCGGTTCATTCACTATAATTATATTTTTGATTGTTAACTGCAATAACAACTTGATTAGTTGTAAATTACGTGAGATGGATTCTGACGCTGCTGTGATAACCATAGATACTGGAGGCAGCAATATTTAAAAATAAAAATAAATAAAAAAAACTAATGGAATGGAATGACGAAGTTCTGTTTTGAAATATGAATTTCAATATTAATTAATTCTTCAAAACCGGAACGCCTACGAGCAATTCTATTTGAAAGCGTCAAAGTTCATATTGTTTTGACTTCTGTAGAAAATTTATTTCTACTTAAAATCAATCTTTATCTGTTAGGTTTAGGTGGTTGATTTTTGTGATTTATTGCCACAAGAGCCACTCTTGGCTAAGCTGCGCCAGACTTTTGTTGAATTAAAAGAACAATATAGAAACCATTTAGATAAAAAATGATACAGGTTTTAAAACATAAAACACATACGATTGGCACATGTTAACCACGGAAGAAGAATCTGTTATCAGTTTGAATTTCAGAGGTATTTCTTTTTTTTAGCGAATTCCGTGCGTGTTTATCCCATGCAACTGTTTCTATACTTCTTGTGTACAGCCGACCACCCCGCCACCCCTGAATGTAGCAGTATCGACAGGATTGGTTGTGGTCGATTGCTGAAAAAGTATTGTCAAACCTTACATTGACTGAACAATCAAACTAACTGTTTTCATACTAATGAGACAACTCTCAAATTTTATTTTTTGAAAAATCATCCCCGCGTTCGTTCCCCAGACGCATCAGCCAAAGAGCGTTTCAAATTCTTCTCCTCTTGCCAAATCCTCGCCATTCCCCACCCTCGTCGATCTCATTACCCGAGATGGACACCTGTAGCCTCCGAGAGCCATACCTGCTCCATCCGGGAGTTCCATCTTCTGCATGCCATAGGTGCATTCCGAACGCCCATTACACAACATGCGGATAAAAAAAAACTTATAAGTGCACTGCATTACAACCGAGGAGGGAGGCAGAACACCGAATCGTCTGCCCAAGAAAGGGGGGGAAGCCGAAATGGTAGCCATTGTTGTCCATCCCTCTGGTCCCTGGATGCAAATGGTGTGGGAAAACTCTCCGCGCCTGACCCCTGAGCCGGAACGTTTAGTCACGAGCGCGTTCGGCCCTCGTGGCACCGGCCCTGCCTGGGGCATTCCGGGATCACGGGCGGGTTCATCGGCAATCGACCGCCTCCCTGTCCTCACCCCCTTCTCACTTTTTTCCATCTCGTGGCCCACTGACCCCCTCCCCAGATGCTGTAGATTACCCGTCCCAAGATGCTCCCGTCCGGTTGCCATAGAAACATCCCCCGACGGAATGCTCCTCATTTGTTTACTTTATGCAAATCTCCTCCATCCGACTGATTCAGCAAGAGCTTCTTCTTGTATGCAGCCAACCACCCCGCCACCACTGAAAGTAGCGGTATCGACAGGATTGATTCAGCAAGAGCTGTGTGGAAACCCCGACGTTCATTTCGAGCAAAATCGGAGATCAGATTATGCCGATTTTTTTAAGCGATTTTAGAAAATTATAATAGTACTTATGCTTGTGTACAACCGACCACCCCGCCACCACTGAACGTAGCAGTATCGTCAGGATTTGTTAGGGTCGACATCGGTTTTTGGTACTACGAGGCTACAGGCACTGAAATATTATACGGTCCCTCCATAGTACACTCTATTGTTGACAAAAAAAAAGTTGCGATATAAACTTCTTTCAATTGCAACTTTCTTAATATTTATTGTGTGATATCGTTATGTACAGAAGGGCAATTCCTAATGCCCTTATGGCTTTTATTCTTTATCTGTTCAGATATTCTGCTTTTTATTGGCCCATTTTATGCACTAAGTAAGTTTTTTTTTAATTGTTTCTAAACCAATGAATCTTGTATTTTTTTATATACGTATAATTTAAAGCAACTGTCCTTGAGTTCTTTAGCGAAATTCATTCTTTATTGAAATAGTTTCATTTCCAGATTATTTATTCCAAACCTTGGTCAACATGCTACAGTGTGCGAATAGGAAAGAGAAGCGACCAGAAAGTATTTTGAGTGTATAAAGTTTAAGAAAATAATTAGCACACTCACACGTTTCGATTCCGAGAGAATTTTTCTTGTCACTTTTTCATGAACACTTTTATCGATGAATGAGTACTTAAAAAAAAAAAGAGTAAAAGGTGAAAATTCTGGGAATCATACCGAAGGGGAGGCTTGAACAATTAAACTTACCTTCAGTTCAGCACTATACAGACCATTCAAGTAGATTTTGAGGCCCCTTGGTGCCTCAAGCCACGAAAATTCGCTACCTGTGATTAAGATTCATAGAATCTGCTTCATTTCTCTAGAGTATTATGGTCCGTAAGCTCATTTCACTAGATTATTGAAAGCTTCACGAATCTCGTTTCATTTTAAAAGCTGAATGCGTCAAGCCAATCCCCGGTTCAGTTTCAGATGCTTGCCTGATGCACATTGCATGAAATGACAGTTGAGGCAAATATTTCCTCAGTCTCGTTGCACCCGAATGTCTCTGGACATGCCTATGATTTTGGAGAAAGAGCTGCAGAAAAATATTTTTAAGTTTTCAAAAGCAATTGGTCTTTATAAACTTATCTAAAACGTTTCTGACCAATTGTCATTGTTTCTATGGTTTTATCATTGAACTTTTTACATCGTTGGTTTTGCATTTGCTTTTTTGAAATTTCATACAATGTTTGCCTTTTTGTTATGTATGGAATTTTCTGGCTCTTGTGCCAATAAAACTTACCAACCAACCGAATGGAAAAGGTGAAATCGCATTCATTTAAGTAAAAACTCCAACAAGAGCATAGGATAAACAGTTTATCCTATGCACTTAAATTTAAGTCCTGTGCAGAGTAAGATTAATATTCGGTTCTGGGGATAAAATATCAACTATCAGGAATTCTTTTTGTAGGAAATTCACTAGACATTCCCTGAAAAGTATTTTTTAAACCAGCGGGAATGGTTTTCCTAAATCTATCTCTCATATTCTCTAATAAAGCTGTGAGCCCAGAGAACGCTTTGCATAGCATACAATAGTGAAGAAATATTAACCTTTGGCGTGAATTTCATATTTGTGCAGAGTCTATTGTGCCATCTTTGGCCAATTTTTCGGCGATTAATCCCTGGCATGCAGTAATAGAATCAGAGAATCGAATTTGTGTATTAGTCGCGCTCTATCCAACCAATTGAAACAAAAATGTAGCTTAAAACTGCACTTTTCTCGTTTGCATGTTTCTGAAAGTGCAGAAGTACTTTTAGAGTTTTTTCTCTCTATTCAAGTTTTGTTGGAAATTCTCTCTCGCGGGCCAGTTTTTAGAGAGCAAGTGTGAATCCTGTTGCCATGCTTAGCACCAAATAAATCTAATATTAAAACATGCAATATTTTTTAGTTTTTTCTTCCACTCTTTTCTAGTTTTGTTGCAAATTCTCTCTTGCACGTCAGTCTTTGGAGATCAAGAGTAAATCTTGTCGCCATGCTTAGCAAGAACTAAATCTAATATTAAAACATGCAATAATCTTTAGTTTTTATTTTTCTCTTTTTTCTAGTTTTGTTGCAAATTCTCTCTCTCTCTCGTCAGTCTTTGGAGAGCGAGAGTGAATCCTGTCGCAGGCGACTGAAAGTGAACGCACCTCGCACGCGTTCTTTTCCTGAACGAGTCTGAAGGCCGGCTAAGCTCTTCACCCGGACATACGGACGGAGTGCATCGATCTCGATCGAGAAGGGGGGGGGATGACGAAACGAGCTGTTGCGTCGGTACGGGGAGTCATTTATTTCACGATTAAAGTATCGTTCTAAACAAGCAAAGGCGGTCCCGGACAACTCCCGATGCGGACTCAGATCTTCAAGGCTTCTTTTTTTTCCCCCGCTCAGAGCTCATAATTGGTTTATCTGGGCACATGCTTTGTTCTTCAAAGCTCCTCCTTCCATCCTGTTCCGAATGTTGCGGTCAACTAAAAAGCGCACTTGCCTGTGGTTGATGCAATTTCACCACCGAAATTTACATTGATATTCAATCGACGAAACACCATGATGGATTTTACGCATCAGAATGTTTGAAAAGAAATTTTTAAAATGGAGTAAAAGAATGTGATTATTTTATAAACTAAAAATACTCGTCAGACTTCATACTGGATTAATACCGCGGCTAATAGATGCAGCAAATAGATCTGGAAACATTTTTTTGTACTTCAAATGATTGTATTATACCTATAACCTCCGAGTAAGTGCAAGTAATAAGTATTCGATGTTATATCGCAATCGGATGAGCTGTAAGACAGCGAATAAGTAATTTACACTTGTTTTGCAATTTTGCAAATATACTTTTAATCTTACTTTTTTTTCATTTTTTTAACGATGTATTTATTTTTCGCAGAATTATAGACAGGCGCATGGTGCCTGAATTTTTATCTCATCTCTATAAATAAAAATGAATGTTTGTCTGTATGTCTCTAATGCGCTGCTGTACCGCTCATCCGATTGCGATAAAACTTCGAATACTTATTACTTGCACTTACGGGAAGGTTATAGGTATAATACAATCATCTAAAGTATCAAAAAAATTTCAGATCTATTTGCCTCATCTATTAACCACGGAGTAACCGCCAAATCACTCGCCAAGGAGACACAACGGATTTAATAAAGATGCTCAATTCAAGCCAGACGTTCATATTTCGGAGCTATTGAACGTAAAGGCCATATAAGTCTTTCTCTGAGGTGATAGTTTTATGAGAGAGCGTGAGAGAAAGTTTTAGAGTAACCAGTCCTATAGGTGTGAAATTTTAAGCAACTACATTAAAGATTTTACGGTATAAATATATTTTCTGTGTTTAATCAGTTTTAAAGCTAGATGTTTTAATCACATTTTTTATCATTGAGAATAATGAGCGAATATTAAACGAATGACGAGATACAGTAAATAGTTTCTTTCATTACCATTTTGAGAGAACACCAAGTTTTACAATTCTAAGAAAACATACAAATCTAATACATAAAAAGGAATAGATAGAATAGAATAATGAAAATAGAATAAATACTATTCATGCTTCTCCTTTATATATCCTTCCATTTCCATTAATGCATTCATGGCCGACAAGAAAATGAGTATCATTCTTCCTATCCTTCTTAATGAAACAAATTACAAAAGTGACGGAGCCACCTCTCATACTTAATTTAAATAGAGAATTGATCGTTGAAACAGGAACGACGTCAAGAAATCAAGGAAACAGTTGACGATGTCAAGAAATTAAAAATTCATACGCACTCATAAGCGGTAGAAAGAATTGCTAAATAGACAGCTGAAGTTTCTAAGAACATTTGGTACTTAACCCTGGTGCCGTATTCGGGTCCCTTTCCACCCATTTTGCAATAAAATTAAAGGCAACGTGGCTATTACGCTGTGGTATTATGAAACTGCCCAGTTTGCTGTTTTTTTTGTAATATATCCGGACTTTTTTTTGTTTGTTTCGTTTTGATTGTAACAAAAGCCTATTCATTAAAAAATGTTTACGTACACGTTGTGTCGGAATTTTTGGGAGATTTATGCTAAAGCAAAAAGATTTTAAAAGAAAAGGCACAACTTTCTCTTTTATAAAGGCAGAATATAATATATTTAGAAATCAAAAAGATATCTATAACTTATATCCATACCTATGATAAAATTCAATGTTTGTGTGTGTTGGCTCTTTACAGGTCAGACCGTTGGACCTACAGCTACCAAATTTGGTACATGTATGCCTTGGAGGTCCGGAATGTGCACCTCTAAGCTCTTTTTTTCGAATTTTTGATTATTTTTGAATTAATTAAAATTTAAGCGAAATTTCGACGTTTTTCCGCTATACTTCTGAGAATATAATCGCACAATGATTTTTGCATCAAATCAAAGATTTAAAAATTAGCTTTCTAATGGTATCACTGTTTCAACATATAACTTAAAACTTCTATTTTTAACTAATTTTTAAAGAAATATTTTAACTGCATTTTTCAACAATATATTTCAGACGAACAATAAAATTTAAGCTGCTGGAGTACGTTGCGAGTGAAAGGGAAAATATTCCCTTAAAGTGACGAGTTCCCTTACGAGTGAAAAGGAAATATATATATAAAGGGAATTTCATATTATCTTTTATCAATATGCTGCCATTAGATTGACAAAAACTGAAATTAAAAAAATAAATAATTATTTCAAATTAAACGTATAAAAATGTAATTTTCAGCTCGTATATCATAAATATAGATATACTTATATTTTATAGTACTTATTTTCCAGTTTTATTTTATTGCTGGAAACGTGATGAAAGTGTCTAAAAATTACGTTTAAAATCAGCAGGAGCTCCATAAAGATCTTTGAGGGAATTTCCCAAAAAACGTTCGCCTCAAAATGGCTGGAGTTGAAAGAAGATCAGAATCAAATCATTGAGAAGCAGGAAAAAGGTTTTTGAAGGTTTGCCCCCTCTGAAAGGCTGTGTGGTATTGAAATTGATTTGAGAATTATGTGGCACGTGTAACTCTTGCATCAATGGCGGCTTTAACAGAGTTCAATGATGGAGAGATCTTTATAGAAAGCAATTCGGGCCATGTAACTAGCTGCTTGATATGGAAAAAAACCATATCAGAATCTGAAGATCACATTACTTAAACTTTCGCATTATCTTCGGACGACGACGATAATTCAGAAGAAATTGAATTTATGGACAGTATCTACTTGTCAAAAATTAATAGGTGATAATTGTTTTATTTTCGTATAAAATATTTTTTTTTGCAAGTAGGTACCTTGTATCTCGAAGGATATCTTGAGCTTTGTACCCGAAGTTTAGTTATATTAAAGTTCCTTTGTAAAGCAACATGTGGACAACACTTTGGGACGGACCTCGTCAGTTTGAACTCGATCAAATGACGATCACGAACCTGAGTTGGGCCCCCTCCTCTGCACGCCACGCCACACCAGCGGGAGAATATTTGACCTGACAGATTTAACGCGCAAGACACCCCGTTACACGACGGTTCTTCGGCGGAATCGTGTCTCGAACCGGCAACCCTCCGGTTCCGAAGCCGAGACCTTTCCACCAAGCCACCGGGTCCCCCTTTGTACCCGGAACTGGTAGACATTCTATTTCACGATTTCAAGACAAACTGTGCTTTTAGATTGTTTATTGCAAAAGAGAGAATTGTCATCTTGGTTTCAAATATAAAAGAAAGGCATTCTTTGGGAATGAGTGGAAAGAAATTGATCGTGTTGATTTCAGTGCCTTTGTAGGTTTACGTACTCTTCATGGCAATAAATCTTATTTAATTTTCTGAAAATGCAGAATTTATAGATTGTTATCTATGTGATAATCCGATCCAACGTCCATCATAAATGACCACTCGCCTTTGATTTCATTCGAAGTACTTCGAATGATATGGGGTGAGAAATTGCGAACAATATTTAATAACCCATACCAAGTATTGCTTAGATAGATTCTTTTTTTTTCTTGTATAAAGCCGATCACCCCGCCACCACTGAACGTAGCAGTATTGACAGGATTGGTTGTGGTCGACTGCTGAATAAGTACTGTCTAACCTTACATGGACCGATCTGCCAAACTAACATTCTTTCGGGATA
This sequence comes from Argiope trifasciata, assembly GCA_026543055.1. Classification (NCBI taxonomy): domain Eukaryota; kingdom Metazoa; phylum Arthropoda; class Arachnida; order Araneae; family Araneidae; genus Argiope; species Argiope trifasciata. Next base: position 1,696,190 of record JAPMOQ010049361.1, read on the forward strand.
GTATATAGCTGTCTTTCTCCCCATCTGCATACTCTCAAACAGTTGGAATAAAACTACCAATCTTTGACATCATATCCTTCAGGGTTTTGAGATGACCACCTGGTACCCACAGTACTGTACGTCAATCATTATTGGCTATTTTCAGGTCTTTCCTTCACTCTGTGACCTCCATACATTCCATTGAATAATGGTAAACCGTACCCATTTCTCCACAAAGGCATTTATTTTCCCGCGTTTTTCCAAATCTTTGGAATTAGGCAGAAAATCTCCTATGTCCAGATATGATTTGGATTGGATGGCATCTTCTTATTTTAATTTCCGTATTAGGAATAAAGTCGAAAGTGATTCTTCCTTTTTTTGGACATATACCATCTGTCAAACCATTGTAGTTTTATTTCTTCTCTCCATTCCCCTTTAAAATACCACTTGATTTAGGGACGCTTAGATAGCTATTCGAAATGAATGCTGCAGAAATTCTGAGTGGCTGAAAATTAGAATTTAAGGAACATAAAATGTGTGCCTTCGGTCTGACATTCACCTTTCCAGAGCTTTCTCAATGATTCCATAAATGTCCTTTCGTTCCACTCCAGAAAGAAGCAGAGCTGTATATCCAAAAGCAAAAGCAGAGACTCGCCAAAGTTCCGGAAAGAGCGGACGACCGCAGAAAAAAACACTTAAGCGCATAAACAATAAGTAATTACGGATATTACGCGACCATAGCTTCGGTGCTGTGGAGGAACTGACAGACTCTAATGGATACATTTAGCGAAAAAAATAAACTAAAAGAAAAGGGAGAGCTGCTCACTTTCCTTCCTGCTGCCAGGTTAGAACCATTTTCTCAATTTTTTTTTCTTTTTACAATACTTGAGGAAATATTGCGATGTATTCTGGACACAAATTTCTTTTCTATACTACCAATTTTTTTCCTTTTCTTTGATATCTTTTACACAGTTTGGTCGAAGTATCTATGCGAGTGTTTCACTCCTTCCATGACTGACGAAATGTAATTTAGAAAATAAGTCAGATCATTTAGAAGTACAAAAGAAAAAAAATTGTATTTGGTTGGGGAACATTTTTAAATGAACTTCAAGACTTAATTTAACATGTTTCGGATTGTCCGATTGAGATCACATATGTACCCTTTTGTTCTACTATTTGTTGTCATTTTAAAGGCAGCTTCATAATGCCTCTCTCATAGAAGTCTTGGTCCCTATTGGTAAAAAAAACTCTTGTAAACGACTTTCACAATCTTCTCTTGATGCCAATTTCCTATCACTAGGAAAAATTGGTAATGCAAGAAAAAGATTTTAATCACTTCGTCCTAGTTCCGGACTATATGGTAACGGCATTAAAACATCTCAAACAAGCTCTCGGAGTTTCTGGCGAGTCACTATCAATGTGTGTAGTCTAGCGTTGTCCTGATGGAACACAACACCTCTTCTGTTGGCCAATTCTGACCGTTTCTGATCAATCGCTAGCTTCAAACGGTCCAGAGATCCGAATTTAGTGTTTGGCCTTAAGGAATCAATTCATGATAAACGATACTGTTCCAGTCCCACCAAAAGTAAATGCACCAAAAAATCCACGAAACCAAAATTTCACGTAATTAGCTGTTACAGTATTCACAATTTAAATCGATAGACTTGCATTTTCACCTTTATCAAAGAAAAATTGTAAAGTGTAACGAGTTTTCTCTTTGTTAACTTGCATTTTTAAAACCCTATAACTCACTACTGAATGGACCAAACAAAAAATAGCAAAAGAATTTTCTTAGCGCAAAATACCAACTTGACAACGAGCATAAATCTGAAATGGTTTGATCAATACTTTTAAAGATATCGATTACTATAGCCATCTACCGACAAAACAATGGATTTGTTTTCCCCCCCATAAGCTATAGATTTAAATGACGAATTATATAATTTAGAAATATACAAGTGCAATACAGATGTATAAAATATTATTAATATAATATTCAGATGAATTTCAAATTTCAAAACTATGGAAAAAGAATTTTAAAGTAGACGTATAACCTAACTATATACCTGCTTTTAAATGACCATTTTGAAATAAATTAGCCATTTCATTTTCTCAACACTTTTGAATGCAATTTTATTTGCAAGTAAGAGGATAATTTATTAGGAAAAAACACGTTATTATATATTCTGTGCATGAGCATTGCGAAAAAACTTCAACATCTTATTTGATACTGGCCGCCATTGACGATCAGCTGGCTTGCCACTCTTACTGCTGTTTAAAATTATCAGTTAAATGCTTGATGTAACGTCAATGCCAATTAAATACTTCATGTGACTTGTATTTCAACTGATAGCCACTTTATTTAACGTGTCTTTAAGAGAAGAAAAAAGTTTTTTATGTTAGAAAGTTTTTTAATATCTTCTTTATGTCTGTTGTCTTTAAGAAAAGAATATTTTTTTATATAAGAAAAAGGGTTTTAATCGCCACTTTATGTAACTTGTCTTTTAATAGCTACTTCATAAAAATATATTTAAGGTTCAAATTTTGATACTCATATAATTAATTCACTCATGCAGTAATAAAGGCCTTCGGCGCATAATGTATTACATGTCACTCTAATTATCTGTCAGATCTCGCAAAATTTCTACTTTAAATTAAAGTGAAAATGATTAAACTGTAAACTGATATAAAAAATATTTCTTTACCGAAACCAAGCATTTTTTAAAATATAAGTAAAAGAGAATCATTATGAGTACTACTGAATAATTTATATAATATTTTAAGAATTATTCAACAAAAATGTCTTTATGATTGTCAGATTCATAAAAAATTTCAGGTTTTAGTTTTACTATCAAAGAGATTTAAATGATGCGAATAATAATATTTTAAATTATTTTGGTCTATAAACATAATTTTAAAAATATTAAGTCTAAATTTTATACATCTTTTAGTTATAAGGAATCATATTCTAAGAAATATTCTAGACGCTTCAACTTTCAAATAATTAAATGAAGGTTTTTATCTTCAGCTATGAAGATCGACTTATGAAGTTTTGAATCGAAATGTTTGGAACATTCAATATTTTCATTCTTGGGAGGAGAGACCAGTCAGTCCTAAGAAATCCAGTATGTTGATTGGTGTATCATCTCTGAAATTGTAGATGAAGTGCTTTAAAATTGCCCGTTTTTATTGAATAGTGATCTTCAAATATTCATAAATCAGTCAGTTTTAGAAACTGAGTTGATTGAAGTTTGTCTCTTTTTTAAAAAAGGTAAACATTCTTCATTTTTTAAAGTATTTTTATACTCATGTTACATACTATGTAGTTATTGACTTTATTTAAACCTTTTTAATAGATGCATTTCTATTATTAAAGCTTTACAAATTAGCCGTTGGACACTGAATTGAAAACATGTATATATTAAACCATGTTTGTCTTAAAAAAAGCTGATTTGTTTAATTAATAATTATGTAAAAGTCACAAGAATATTTCTTTACATTTTCTTTTTAGGAAAAACATATTTCATATTTATTTCATTTCATGCAGGCACGTGCTGAAAATAACATTTTTATATATTTAATTTGAAGTAATTATTTATTTTCAGTTTGAGTTTTTATCTATCTGATGGCCACATACTGATAAAACATAATTTTGAATTTTAACGAGCTCGTGCAGATTAAATTTTATTGTTTTGTCCAAAATATATTGTTGAAAAATAGAGTTAAGATATTTCTTTAAAAATTCGTTACAAATAGAAGCTGAAGTTATATGTTAAAATACTTACACCATTAGAAAGCTTTTTTTTAAATGTTTCATTTGATTTAAAAATCAGTTTTGTGCGATAATATTTTTGGAAATAATAGCGAAAAAACGTCGAAATTTGGCTTACTTCTTTATTAAATCAAATCCTAATTAAAAATTTGAAATAAAGGACTCCGATTTGCATATTCTTGACCTCCAAAGTATACCTGTGCCGAATGTGGTAGCTGTAGGTTCAACGGTCTAGCCTGTAGAGCGCCAACATACACACACACATTGAACCTTATTGTAAGTATAGACATTCGAAATAAAATAAAAAAAACTTTGAATATTCATGCCCTCGTTTATTTAAAGAAAAATAGATTTCGAAGTTTTTGACTTGTAAGTAGTTTATATCCTTTCATTTATGGAAGCCATTTCAGTTCAGATTTTTTCGGTCATTTTGCGATATTTAACCCCAATATTGTAACAAATATTCTTATTTCTATTGTAAAATACGAGGTAAAAAAATCAATTCATTGGATGAAATAGAAAGTGGGGATTACGTAGAGCCCTTATCTAAGAATAGCACAAACATAATAGAAGAGAAACATTCAATAATTGAGGAAAATACAACAGTGAATGTATCTACGCTTCTTAAATATATCCTTGAAGATAATTATTTAGGTGCATTTAAGATACAGTATATCTAATCATTGTTTATGACAGAAAGGAAAATTTCTTAGGTATCCAAAACAGTTAAGTATTATGTCTATTGAAGAAAAATAGATCTCTTTAAAGGGGTAAAATCATAATTTTTGAAGCGATTGTCGATAGCTCTTACAAAAACGAAAAGACTTATTTTTATCAAATTAAAAAAAATCGATTTTTTAAAAATCATTAGCGATGAGGAAGATCTATTTTATTTGAAATATTTTGTGTATTTTCTTTAATAATAAGTAAATTAATATCACAAACCTTAAAAAATGACTAAGGCTTTTTTATTGTTTAGCCTTTTCTTTCTAATTTAGTATTTTAATTATATAAGTTATTTATTATATTATATTCATATTTTATTAGTATAATTTAGACTCCATAGAATAAAATTACTTGACTTGGAAGCAAAGAAATAGATGATTGAAATATTTAATTAAAAAAAAATTTAAAATTTCTTTAGAAATGAATTCAATGTTCTAGCTCCGAATCTTGCGTGGTAGCTACTAATCTTTGGTAGCTACTCTGAAACAATTATTCCCACCTCTCATTATCAAATTTTTTTGTTTTGTTTTCTATGAGAACTGTACTCAACAATGCACCACTGACTCTAGCAGGATACAGTTCTAAAATAATGGCAGGATACGAAAATTCGACATGTACCGAAGATTACAATAATAATAATAACATTGAAATCCTATAATTTTGTAAAAGTCTCTACACTTCCATGAGGACTGTCATGGAACTGTCCTCTTTGCAGGAATGACATGGAGGACGCCTATTACCCTAATCTTCGAAAACAAATAGTTTCCACAAACAATCGGACAAACTTTTAGCGATAAAAGTAGTGCAACATAAAATGCATTAACAGCACCCGGGTGCTTGATCGAAAATTATATTAAAAAGAATTCGAATATCATCAGCATCTATTTATCAAGGAATAATCTCCAAATAATATGCCGCGGAGATACAATAGATTCTGTAGGAAATTCTGAGGAGACACAATAGACAGTTCTTCAATAGAAAAATTCAGTAGAATCAGTTAAAAAAAATTCAGTATAAAAAAACTAAAAAAAAAAAATCTAAATTCAGTAGAAATTCTAAAAAAAAAAAAAAATGTCCTGCAAGTCATTCTCGGAGGCAGCAACTTTATGACAGATGATGTGAGATTGTAGGAACCAAACCTAGGTTTTAAAATTTTAATTAAATTTTAGCATTTTTCTCAGTAACTACAAAAAATATTGTAGTATAAATCATTTCGCACTATCTTAATTTTCAAAAATAATCTCTTCAACTATATTAAAGATTTTATGGTATAAATATGTTTTCTATGTTCAATGGATTTTTATTTTAATCACATTCTCTAACATTAAATTTGAGAATATAGGAAGAATATTAAACGAGTCAAGAGATCCAATAAATAGTTTCTTTCATAACCATTCTGAAAGGACACCAAGTTTTACAAGTCCAAAAGAATTCTGATATATAAAAATGAATGTTTATTTGTTCATACCATCCAACTTATTTCGATGAAACCTTGTCAAATTATGGATTGATTGTACTTAATATTATTTTTTTCTGCGGCAGCAACGCTCCGAGCCGGCTAGTATAGGATGAATCATTGATGAGAGATTGCGAAAATTGTTGACAGCACTGCACACGGTGCTATGTACATTATTCAACATTGTTGGCGTAATTTAAGACACTCATCAGCTCTCCAAAATGTTGCTCACGACGACTTGTTCGATAAAATTTCGATTTAAGCACCGGACCGTAGGACGTTTTGCGTATAATTAAAAAGGAAAACATTCCGAATTTTGATTTGAGTGGCAGTGGAGGCTGCCTTCTTGTTTTTTAACCCTTTCATGCTCAAGGGAAATATTTTCCCCTTCTACAGAAATCGTTATCGATTGTTCAATTACTATTGAATCGATATTTTTTTTCACTGATTGTCAAAATAAAACGTATGTCCAAGGCGGCAAATGTATTTCTGATCGAATAAAAGGAAAAGACCTGTCAAACTTTATTGCGCCAAAACCAAAACATTCGCGGGCTGAACTAATAATATCTTGAAAGTGTTTTGGAGTTGAGAAAATAAAAGTATTTTGTCACGTGTTTTATACTATTTGGCAAGTATAATTTTATATAATAATACAGTAAACTGCAGAATATTAGCACAAGTACCTAAAAATTGCAAATCATCTAAACTTTTATGGTCAGTAGGGAAAAATATATTCCCTTGAAATTATAGGAAACCTATACACCCTGCTATGTTTTTCTGGTGATCTTCTCTTACTTTACACTCACAATAGCTAAAATATTGTGTTGTATTGTCATATTTAGTCTTGGACATCTTATGGTCCTGTAAGAGTCAAAACTTATTCCAAGCCGTTGAATTTAGGTCATCCACCATCTTAGTGGCACTTCCCCTCCCCAAGTTATCTTCTTTTAATCTGAGAAGTGGTAGAACTTATTGGGAGCAGGATCGCGGCTGAGAGCGAAGTGATCAAATTGTTTCTAGTCAAATGATGTGAAGAGAGCTTGCACGTCATTGGCCCCATGTGCGAAAGCATCATTAGGAAGCAATGCAATATTCAGCGTCATTATTTCGGATGCACGATTCGCAACTGGTCTCACATTTTAATGAACCACATACAAAAATCCAACAGCAATCCACCCCACAAAATTAAAGAGAAAAAAAAATCAGCAGCAATTCTCCCTTTCTGTTTCAATACACATGATTTTTTGGGCTGACATCGTTTGCTTGATGTTGAAAACTGGCATTTCATAAATTGGTATTTCTATTTCGATGTAACATTCATATTTCAGCGCTTGTGGCAGTTCGGCCTCAGAACGGGATACAGAATATATATATATATGTGTGTGTGTGTGTGTGTGTGTGTGAAAGTTTGGATGGATGTTTGTTTCTCCATTACGCCAGATCGGCCCAACAGATTGGGATGAAATTGAGCACACAGATAGATTAGAGTCAGGAATAGAACATAGGCTAAAAATGTGGACATAGTAGGTCAGTGTTACAAGGATCAAAAATCGCATAAGAACAGAGGTTGTCTCAACTGCGATCCGGAGCCATTACAGGGCGCCTAAAATCCATACTAATATATAAATGTGAAAGTTTGGATGGAGGGATGTTTGTTACTCCACCACGCCAGAATGGCTGAATAGAATTAAAGGAAATTTAGCACAAAAATAGATTAGAGTCAGGAATGGAACAGAGACTACTTTTTATTCCGGTCCTTTGAGTGATTCATTTTTTATTCATTAAAAAATAACTTTCGCACCAAAAAGCTGACGCCAATTCCCGCCAAAGATAAGTAAATCTCCAGATTTTTTTCCCCAACAGTAATTAGGTTAGGCTTAGAGGAATTTCGACGAAGAATTATTTCAAATTATTCTATTAATTTTCTTTGTGTTTGATGTATTTAAAATCAAATGTTGTTAATGAATCGCTATTTCGGATTCATTCTTTTAAATGAAAAGAAAACAGAATGAAGGAAATAAAAAATTTCCAATCTACATTGCATTATCGCCACTTGCGTAGGAAAGTCAGTTACCCCAACTGGCGGTGGAAGTTCGTGATGCGCCTGTTTCAGAATCTAGGAGTGAATCCGTGCCTAACGCTGATTGGCTGCTGATATGACGTCTCATGAAGCTGGGCTGCCAAGCCTTTCATATAGACTTAAAAAAAGGGTAGCCATTGACCATTTCAGTTTTTGTCTTTGATCTTACTAACATGAAATGGATAATACATGCAAATTATATAACATGCATTTAAAAAAACAGTATTTAAATAAACATTTGTTTCGCGTCCATAAACAACCGTCCAAATCATATTGCTAAATAACCAATGAGCGTTAGGATTGACACTTTCCAGTTTCAGATGCAGACACCTGTAAAGTTCGCGCGTGATTGTCGTGGCATCAAGTGTGTTTGCGCGTGATGACAACTGTGCTTTCATTTAAATTAAAAGTTTAAAAATGATGTGTATATTACTGTTGTAGATATCTCAATCTCGATCCATAAATAAAATGGATTTGACCTGATTTTAAAGAAATACGAATTTGATTTGCTGTTTTGTTTTATTATTTGTATACAATGTAAATAAAAAATAAATATGTTATATATTTTTCGTATACTTTTAAATGGATCGTTTTTAGGTTAGATTTAATTTTTTATTTATCATTATTTGATAGATTTTCGCATCCCTTCCTCGTGAACAGAGTCGCAGGTAATACATAGTGTGTGTGAAATGGAGTGTTTTCAGGGAACACACCTACACAGATAGATTTAAAGTGCATTGAACTTTCAATAAATGGTTCGCAGGTGAAAAAAAGAGCTAGGGATGATCAGTTTTGACTTATTAAAACATCCTATCTGTTAGCAAGAATAATTGGCAAGAAAGTGTCTTGGTATTTTAACTAAATTTTGAGACTAAAACAATTAATAATTTTTCAAAATATTAGTTAGAATTTTAATTTATCAAAAATTAATCGAAATATTAATGTTTCTTCGTGATAAGTTTTAAAAAACTCACAGTAGAAAGACAGCTTTTAACAGCATTAAGAAATTCAGAGAATTATCCTTTTAAGATACTAATTTTTTTTAATCATACAATTTTTCTTTCTATAGAATGTTTTGAAATTAAACGTATTTTGCAACAATATATTTCGTTTAAAAATATCCAAAACCGTTCACATTGCTGATACTAATATTTTATTTTGAGTTTTTCTAGTGTCATTGCCACCAGGATATGAAAATTAAGTTTATTCTTCTATGTTCAGTAATTTTCCGTATTAGGTATGCTTCTAATAAAATCAATTGCTCACATTTCTAATTGCATGTGAAAATTTTATCCTTTCATACTTAAATTTAAATGAAATATCCTGACTGTAAAACATTTATGATATCTATGCTCTATTCATGTGCTTGCATTTAGAATAAAAGCACACGACATAAAGACTTATGAAACAATAAAATTAACGGAATTTGTTTTTTAGTTTTAAGATAATAAGTTGGATATAACATTATTTTTGCGCGTTAATATTTTTGGGTTGTACTGATTGCATGCCTTTTTCCCCCCAATATATTTGGACTAAATTTGATCACTCTATGTACAGAGGCCCATCCTGAAAAGTAGATCGATTATGGTTTTATGAAAAAATGTGGAAAAAGAATTAGTTAAACTGTTTTTATAAATATGCTTGTGGTTACCAGAAACAAAATTTTAAAAGGTCTTAAATGTACATCTTCGTTGAAATATTATATATCTGTATACAAATCAAAATTTCTCAAGTAATATTTCATGCAAAATAAAAGCCTTTGGTACACAAAATGTTTTATTTGTTATCAACATCAAATAAAATATTATTCAATATTAAAAGAAATTCATTAAATATCGATTTATCTTTACTTATAATTGCTTCTACATGTACTATAAAGCGAGTTTATTTTTATTTACATTTTGTATGCTCATACAAAAAAAGAAAGTAAAATAAATAAAAGATAGAAGCCTTTTTTTGTTACACATGTATTTAATGTTAGTAATCTAATAATTTCATCTTATAATAAAGCTCAATGTGTGTGTTTGCGCGTGTTGGCGCTCTACAGGCCAGACCGTTGAACCTACAGCTACCAAATTTGGTACATGTATACCCTGGAGGTCGGGAATGTGCAGCTCGGAGCCCTTTTTTCGAATTTTTAATTAGAATTTGAATGAATTAAAATTTAAGCGACATTTCGACGTTTTTACGCTATCACTTCCGAAAATATTATCGCACAAACATGATTTTTACATCCATTTAAAGATTAAAAAATTAGCTTTCTAATGGTATCATTGTCTTAATGTATAACTTAAGCTTCTATTTTTAACAAATTTTTAAAGAAATATTTTAACCATGATTTTTTTTAGCACGTGACTGGATAAAATAAAAGAAAACAATGACGGAAGTTCAAATTTTTAAAAAAAGCAACCATCATCGCAAATTAAATCTAAAGAAATGGAACTTTAGTACGTGACTGGATAAAATAAAAGAAATGTAATATGTGATATTTTCGAAAAAAATGAATGCAAAGCCATGGTTTCTATAACCGTTTGCAAAATCTAAATTATTTATTCAATAATTTTTTCCCCCTTTTCGCTTTCTTTAAAAAAACATATTTAATATTTTGGCAACATCACCGAAAAAAACATTTTTAATATTTTGGAAGCATAACCGATAAATTATTAGAGCATTAAACTCAAAAAGTATTTCCGAATAAAGTTACCGATTTTTTAACTACTAATAACTGAATCTTTTAACTTTAACTATTTCTTAAATTTTGTACAGTTTTTAAAGAAAAAATAACCTATATTTTTTTTATCTATACTTATAATAAAGCTCAATGTGTGTGTGTTGGCGTTCTACAGGCCAGATCGTGGGATCTACTGCTACCAAATTTGGTACATGTATACTTTGGGGTTCGGGAATGTGCACCTCGAAGCCCTTTTTTCGAATTCTGAAATTAGAATGAGAACTAATTAAAATTAAGCGAAATTTCAACATTTTTCCGCTAT